>WOGL01000466.1:0-14681 GCA_015342145.1 Leptinotarsa rubiginosa | reverse complement strand
TCCAATGGACGAGAATTGACCATTTTAGAGATTGTTGACGTGTTACCTTTCTACTAGTAAAACCGAAAACTAAATGAGAATATTCTAACTGAATAATGATGTTCATTGTCGTATTGACATTTTTTTTCGTTTTTATAAACAAAAAATAACATAAACCTTATCGGGTTGTTGGAATTGCCATATGGCAGATAAAAAAATATTTCTAGAAATATCGATATTAATGTGTTTGAATTCAGGAAATTATTAAATATTCCGCCATTTTGTAGTAGGTGAAGATATTGACTTCATATTCTAGGGTTGTGAAGTATTTGACAGGAGGTTCAAAATGATGTGTCATGAGACCCCCTTTCTTATTAGTTTTTTTCCCAGATGGCGCCCAGTCGCCATTTTGGAAGTTTCATATGTCAACTTCACTTCAAAATGAAGTTATCATGCATTAATTTCATTATTTCAAATTTCAATTTTTTGAGTTGACTCGTTCAAAAAATGAAAGGGGGAGGGACATTAAAGAAATGCACTGCATAGTAAATACATTGTTGACGGAATTGCTAAAGCACATAATAGAATATTATTATTATATTAGTATTACGTCTTCCTCGTTACCACTGCGAGCTCAACCCAATTGAGCTCATTCGGGAAGACATAAAAAACCATGTTGCAAAACAATTCTACTTTTGAATTTTGTGATATTAGAAATATTTTTAGTGAAGCTGTTTCGTCTATCACTTTTGAAAAATTGAATAATTGCGTAGAGCATGTTTACCCGTTTGTCCTGCTGAAATAAAATAACCCCATTTTTTATAGTTCATTTAATGTTGAATACACAACATTGTTTCTGTTTCCTTCATTGGTTAAACTCTGAATAATTTTCCTATACCCATATATTATCCCGCATATTATTAAAAAAGTCGATCGAATGGACCCACTCACTTTTGACCTAGTGCGACTCTGTACAAGCAACCTTTTCTGGGAGATGACGTGCACTATGCATGATAATGTTTTGGAGCACCCCGTTGCTTGGATGGACAGAGTTTAGACTTTGACGTTGTTTCTCATGCTATATATTCTCATTCTATATATTTTTGTTCAGGCCGAGCCACATTTAAAGAGACTCTATTGAAGAAGACAGCATAGAGAGCTTTTTTATTGGTGATCTTCTCTGAAATTAGACCTTGACATTGTTTCTCAAAATTGTAATATATATGGCAACGTGGTGAATGGTAAATGATTGCCACAAAAAAACTATTTTCCTGGCTGAAACGACGCTGGATATTGAATTATATCCGACAGACAATTATGCAAGATACCTTATAGAAGTAAGGTCTCGCAGATGTTTCTCGTTCATCCAGCAGCAGGACCGTGATATAAATCAATATCCAGCGGGGTATTAGCCGGGAAAGTAGTTGTTTTCCGGCAGTTATTTCCCATGACCTACGGTGTAGGTAGTTGGGAGAGATGAATATTTCGAGATTTCTTTTCGAAATATTCATTTTCTGGTACCTAGATGTATACAATTCTTCTGTGATGAATACGAGTACAATGGTCAAATCAAGACGGCTCTGGGAATACTCAGGAATTACAGGAAATCCGAAAGCTAATGAATGTGACGGACACGATCATCAACTCTATATGGAACCTCAACCAGTTGTGGGGGTACCAAAATCTATGGTACTAAACTGGTTCAAGAAATAATAATGATAATTGCGCATTTCGTCTGCTTATGGTACATGATTCTCGGACTCAATGATGACTTACCTCACTTATTGTATTTTGAGTATAATTTTTGACTCCTTTTTTTTGCTTGAACTATTTACTTGTAAATTTTATGTTTCTGTTAATTCGTTTAGCTAGACAGTTTCACCAATATTGCTGTGTTTTCTTATCTCCAAAATACTTTGCTTATTTTTTTTTGTCGGTTTGAAATTTCATTTTGGAGTTTTTAATATGTTGAATAAAATATAGATGTACACACGAAGTATTATAAAAAATCATTTATTTTTCATGTCTAGATCTCATTACGTACATTGGCAATTGATTTTCGATTTAACCTAGTTACTTAATATCTAATCATAAATAAATTACTATAAGCAGTTCGGGAAATGATTTTGTTAGCATACAATAAATATCAGAAAATAAATAGTCCAAAACCAAAAACCCAGTTGCGGTATCTAAGTAGGACTACTTAGATAACGCGTTATTCCACAAAGAACCAGAAAATTAGTTCGATGAGGAAAAATCAGTCGAAATTAATTTAACATTATTACAGGACTTTCTCAGGGAAATCATTCAGAATTTGCTTCCAGCAATAAAAAGATGTCCATGAAAAAATCTTATCGAGTGAAAATCATAAATCTAGGGATACGTTCGTGGAATTCACCAAATACCATTCAGTTCAATGATTTCTGTTTGCGTTCCAACTGGCATAAATTAACTTATTGTTCGTTTCAGTCTGCATTTTCATTGTTTACCACCCAAAATATGCACTTTTTCTTCGTCTCAGAGAAATGTTCACACTCTCCACAGGCATGTCCCATCTGGAATGGTGAGGTTGGATTTCTGTACAGTCAAGAAGTCTGGATGTTCTCTCGCATCTTCTACTGATCTGCCAATACGCGAAACCTTCTGGACACCGATACATGTACGCTTCCATCCTGCCTCTTGCATTGAATGATCTCGAGCATCTGAGGAAACTGCTACTGCATGCGGCCGGCGCAAGCTCGAAATATCCTTCAACAGGACATAGAGGTTGTCGACTGCTCACTGGGACCTGAAACGAGAGTTGAACTTAGCGAAAGTACGTGAAATATCAGAAACTACCAAATGATATTGAAATTCTGTTAAAAAAATTAATCGCAAATCAAAAAATAAACTTTTGTAATTGTGGTAGTGATGGAGGAATTATTCGAATAATTGTGGAAGTAGGCTCATTGAATTAGGTATCGATTTGAGCAAACAGTTTTGAAAGAAAACAATATTAGAGGATCATCTTTGTAAGTATTCTGGTGTCACCTACTAACAGCATTATAATCGTTACCTAAATATTATACTCCCTTTAGTTGTAATTACAACAAGGATAGCTCATTTTTTGAGTCTATTTTACCCAAATTGGCATAATTTTTACATATAACTGAGTAATATGGACCTTAACAGTTACATTGTATAGCTTACACTCGCTTTGAGAATAGCTACTGAGTGTATGAGTGGCTCATAATTTTTTATCGAGGCCCGTAGCATTTGCTGCCTCCTACTCCATGGCTAATCCGGTACTGATAACAATAAAACATTGTGTGTCATATCGAATTTCCATTAGCAGTTTAAGAAGAAGAAGATATCAAAAAAGTTTATCTCAAAACTTTTATATATCAAAGTATTCAGCGTTTATGAATTATTCGCCAATAAAATGGTTGAGGCTTTAGCTGCCGAAATTCACGGTTTGAAGGCCGTGGATTTTTGGAATTTCTTCCTGACGTTTCGCTGGCGCGAGTGGCTAGCTTTCTCAGAGGTTATTACATTCTGAATTATTATCTCTGATGATTGGATATTACGGCTGCGTAACACGTGTTTATGTTGACTCTTCAGATAGTTTGATGTACTATTACCTTTATTTGGCTTAGGTAAATTACGTAAAGCATGCTTATATTGATTCAATTAGATTAGATCAGATTGTCGGGAGCTGGCCCCTGGCCTGATTCACTGCGACCTTTTCAGATCTATTGTGATGCTTCTTGGTTGTCAGAGCTCATTGTCTAGCTTGATCTCTTTGATGAAACTCTATAGCCTTGACACTGACCCCTTCATATAGCTGGCCTCTGGTTTCTCTTCCTTGCATCTTGCGTATCTCAGCTTTGCTATCACTTCGCATTCACAGAGCACATATAGTGCGGTTTCTTCCTCTTCTTGACTGCATTGGGTTTCTTTTGTCAGACCCATGTTGCTCATATGTTTCCTGAGTCGGCTATGCCCCGTTAGTCTACCCACCACTATCCTTACAACCTTACGGTTGTAGTTTAGCAGGTCTTCCGTGAATCTGGAGGATGGTTTCTTTATAAACTTTTTCGCATGCGTCATTCCTAGGAGCTTATTTCACCAATCTATCGATTCGGCTTGCATCCATGAGTTTATGGATGTCTTTATACATGCTTTCGCTACCCCGCAGAAGGGTTCTGGGCCTATCATAGCCTTGGATGCGCCTTCACGGGCTAGGACATCGGCCTTCTCATTGCCCTTGTGACCTTCATGTCCGGGTACCCAAGCCAGAATGACCCTATTTTGGGTACTTAGCTTCTTGAGTGCGCTCAGACAGCTTCCCAAGAGTCTTGAGAAGATTTGAAATGAGCTGAGCGCCCTAATTGCCGCCTGGCTGTCGGAGACAATAGCAATGGTTTCATTTGTGACCTTCTGCCTGTTTATTTCCCCTATACAGTGTTCGATGGCCGCTACTTCTGCCTGGAACACAGTTGCATTATGTCCGAGGATGAGTGCGATTCTCGTCTTTGCTCTGCCTCTCACTTTTACTTAGGTCTTTGAGCCATCTGTATACCAAGTTTCTTTGAAATCATTTTGAAAGTTGTACTGCGAAACTGTGTTATCCACGGACATTCCTAGTATTGGATCTGCCTTCAGTTCATTGTACAGTTTCAAGTATTCTGCACCGTGTGACTGGCTGACTGGGGTTTGTCCCTGCATCAGCCTGTGTGTCACCAGTCGAGCTTCTCTTTGTATGTAGATGTGCAATGGTGGAAGTCCGAGTATAACCTCAAGTGCTGCAGTTGGGGTCATTCTCATGGCTCCCGCGACACTTAAGCACGCCAGCCTTCGTATGTCGCCTAATAGCCTAGCCGTACCCGATTCAGTTAGTCTGGTGTAAAAATACCTGTAACTGCATTTGATGAATTGTCGCTGACCCTTTTCTAGCTGTCGTCATGATGATTGCTGTTCTTGAACTTCTTAGAACGGAATTCCATATCCGATTGAGGTTCACAGCTCCTTCCTTTCTGTTGAAATTATTCATGTGTTTGTGGATATGTTATCCCTGGTCGGGGGCAATGAGTTCCGTATATTCATACAGAATCCTGTGGTTTTCTTCACTGAGTGCGTGTTCTGCCAGAGCTGACTTGTCTATTTGGCATGGTCTGCAGTTTCTTTGATGCTCCTTCAGTCTTGTTTCCATGGATCTTTTGGTGGTTTCGATGTATACCTTCCCGCAAGTGCACGGTATGCGATAAACTCCTGCTGCCGATATTGGATCCCTTTTGTCTGCCGACCTGAGGCTTTGCTGAATCTTCTTGGTGGGTTTGAAAACCGTTTTGATGTTGTGTTTCCCCAAGAGTTTTCCAATTCTGTCTGTGACCCTGGGATACAAGGTAGATACGCGCCTGCTACCCGTTTTTCCGTTTTGAGCCGTAGAACTTTTCAGTTTCATGGCTTTGTTGACCTCGGGTACCCTGTATCCATTCGATATCAAGGTCACTTGAAGGTGTTCTAGATGCTCCGGTCCACATATGCCATCAGCCCGTTCCGTTATGGTGGGGATGACTCCTCTAGGATGGTGTTTCGATACACTTTGTGGGTTAGTCTAGCACCACATCATACGATTGGTACATCTAGGAATGCTATCCGATGCTTCTGTTTAGTCTCCATGGTGAACTTGATGATCGGGTGTTGACCTTTTGAGTGGTCTAGGAAAAGGTTCAGAGCGTCTCTTCCAAATACAGGATATTGAGGAGGAGCGTGGCGTAAGTTTTTCTGAATACTAATTTTATTTATGAGTAATTTCAGGTAATATAGTATTTCATTGGTATATACCAAGTGATTCAAGTCTTTCCAAAAATAATGTCAAAAAACTGATCTATTCAACTGTCCCCATTTTTAATAAAAGCACAGTTAAAAACAGTGTTGTCATGAGGATTTTTTAGAAAAGTTTTTTAAATTTTGAAATGATGATTTCACCAAGATCTTGTTTTTCTAATACTGGGTGAATGAAAAATTCAATACTTTCAGCTATGGTATACGAAAAACGGCCAACGGAATAATAGAATAATGCGAAATTATCATGAAGATAATAATTGCAATAATTTATCTGATGATAATCAAATTGACGAAAACCCTTATGAATATGAATAGGACTTGGAGTTTCCACCTGTTAATGAAAGTTCTCTGAATACGAGTATATTCAGATAGCCTTTTGATAGTTCTTGGTTGAAGAATGTACCATTAAGATGAATACATAAAATACAATTTTGGATACTTCCTGGAACCAAAATTACTAAAGTGAACATTTTTAGTATCATTCTCCTAGATCGGAAAAAACCCAGACACTAATTGAGTATACCAGATCAAATTTCTTCCAAGGTTGGATTCCTTTCCTTCTAAAAGGTGATAAAACGTGTTAAAAGTTGAATATTTACGATTTTACAACAATGTGAAGAAGATTCCACTGAAGTGCAGTTTAGTATTATTTTATCTCGAATGTTCATAGGAATATACTTATTAATTTATTAGTTTGTTGACTGGCCTCTAGTCGATAACGGAATCTTTTATTAATTTTCACTGATGATGAAGTAAATCTGAGATACTGGTTGTGAGGTGGCACAATGGAAAACAGTCTGTGTTAAAAACAAAGTTATATTTTCTGACTACAACAAAACAAGGTGATCAAACCGTTTAGTGTTAGAGGGGTAGGTTAGGTTTTGCTTTGGAAAGGGAATACAAATACCAAAATTTGTATTTATTCAAAAATGAATGATAATGAGTTTTTTCCAAATATCTTGAATATACTGCAAAATAATTGTTGTTCATACGGAAAATTTTGGTTTCAAATGATTATAATATGTAGCCCAAGTATTAAAAGGTTCCCTATCCATTCTTATAAACCATTCAATATAATTTCTAATCAGTTGCATCAGAATTAATTGATTCGTTATTTGAATATTTGGCCATTGACTTTTGACATGAAATTCTATCAGGTTCTAGTTTCAATGAAATGAAATCGCAATAAAAATGATATATAGAAAAATACGAGAACTGAAATGGCATCACAAGTACTTACTGGAGGCATCGAGTTGATATCTAACATCCTATATAGGCTGCTACTAGCTATTTCTCCGTGACAGGCCTGCGTTTCATGTGGTGGAAGACACTGAATTTTATCATTATCATAAACGAGCCCTTCCGGACAGCTCAGGACTAATATTTTATAGTCGTGGCTATTATTTCCTTTTGTGCATTGATAAAACAGGTTACAGTACTTTGGATGTCTTCTGAATCCAGTTGGACAAACTAATGCAACCTGATCACCTTCTAATTGAGCAATTGGGCATGGTTCCATGGAAGAGTTAGCAGTAGTAATACCGGTCGTAGTTGCGGTGCTTTCAGTAGTTGATCCCTCTTCTGTGGTGGAAGTGATAGAACCGGATAAAGTGCTACCTTCCGGAGTGATCTCAAAGGAAGACGTAGTACTTTCAGAAAATGTGCTACTTTCCGTAAACGAGCTATTCGTACTGACCACTGTAGGAGTTCCGGTACTTCCTATGGTGACATCCGTACTTTCGAATGAGACTGAGCTTGATTCAGTTGAATAAGTGGAACTGTCAGTGGATAACGTGGAAAATGTACTTGTGAGAGAAGAAGGACTACTTTCAGTAGAAATAGTACTCCTATCGGTGGAAGTTGTGATTGTTTCTGTGACAAGTGTACTAGTGTCTACAAAAAGTGTGCTACTTCCCGTGGAAAGTGTACTACTTTCGGAGAACGATGCAGTACTTCCAGAGGAAATAGTGGTACTTTCAGAGGAGGACTGTGATTCAGTATCATTGATTTCTGTTGTAGAATAAAGAGTAGTACTCTCAGTAGATGAACTTGAATCTGTTGAAAGAGTGCTGATGGAACTTTCTGTGGTTACACTCAATGTAGAAGAAATAGTGCTGCCTGTTATTTCTGATGATACAGGTGTAGTAGTTTTGCTCTCTGTCGTACTAGCAACATCTGTGCTGCTGATGTCTACAGTACTACTGATAGTTTCAGTGGTGCTGGTAATGTCAGTACCATCACCGCTGTTATCTGTAGTATTACCACTGATGTATGTGGTGCTGCTGATTTCGGTGGTGCCAGCGCTGACGGTTGTGGTGCTGCTTATATCTGTAGTACTTCCCTCAGCATCTATTGTGCTACTTATATCTGTAGTACTTCCTCCAATGTCTGTAGTGCTGCTAATATCTGTAGAACTGCTGCCATCTACTACATTTTCGTTCTGTGAAACGGAAAATTTTGATAAATCTGAAACTTCACAAAAATTGACCTTATAATAATAATACCTACCGAATTTGTGGTTTCATTATCAAGATTAACATTGGCACATTTTCCAGAAACAGCCCAAGGGTAGTTACAGGTGACAGAATCAGCATCCCAGATGGTACCTTTACCACATGAAAATTCATATCGGGTATAACCGTTGTTACTATTACTGACACATCTGTAAAATTTAGAACAATTTTGAGAGTCAGACATGAATCCATTCGCGGAACATTGTGGAGGTGATGATGAACTATTTTGGTGTAACGATGAATTTGTTGATTGTGCTGAATGAGATGGTGATGATGGTGCAGTGATTTCTTTACAGTTATTGCGGTTTGAATCTTTGCGATAATTGCAGGTGACTAATGAGATATCCCAAATAGTCCCAGGCCCACAAGTGAAACTGAATTTTGTGAAACCATTCGAACCGTTAGCAACGCACCTGTAAAATCTTTTGCAATCATTAGGATCGCCGAGATATCCTTCTTTTGAACAGTCGGTTCCAATTTCGCTAGATACGTTGGATGAATTCCACGATGATCCCTTGAAATTTTAGTTAGGTTTAGTTTTTGGTTTAATGACTGGAAAATATTAACGTACCTGTTGATTACTGTTTGTTTGACTGTTTTGTTGGTTCGAATGTGTTTGGTTATTCTGTTGATTATTATTATTCTGATTGTTATTTTCTTGGTTGTTATTCTGTTGATTACTTTCCTCATTATTGTTTTGTTGACCTTGTACGGAAGAACACTTTCCAGACACTGCCCAAGGATGATTACAAGATAATGCAGTTTGATCCCAAACTGTTCCTATCCCACAGGTATATTCGTACTTTTGGAACCCAGTTCTTCCATCACCAATACATCTATAGAACTTCGTACAATCGTTTTCGTTTCCTACATATCCTTCTTTGGAACATTTTCCACCTTCTAGAGCACCCTGTTCATTACTGTTTATATTGTTTTGATTACTTTGTTGGTTTGTACTTCCTTCTTGGGAAGAATTTTCTTGATTCTGCTGGGCATTATTTTGTTGATTACTGTTGTTATTTGACTGACTGTTATTAACGGACTGATTATTTTCATTGGACTGATTACTACTGCTGTCTTGGTTATTATTGATACTACTCTGATTGCCGGTCTCATGATTATTATTTCCTTGATTTGAATCACTTCCTTGGGTATTTACATTTTGATTTGTTTCTTGATTAGGAGTTTGTTGACTGTTGCCAGGGTTAGAAGAGCATTTTCCAGATACAGCCCATGGATGATTACACGAGAAAAGGTTTTGATCCCAAACTGTACCTGGTCCACAGGTGTATTCATATTTATGAAGTCCATCTTTTTCTAATACACATCTATAGAATTTTTCACATTTTTCTGAATCTCCAACAAAACCTTCTTTAGAGCATTTATCACCGCTGAGTGACCCCTGTTGAGGAGTATTTTGATTATTGTTCCCTTGGTTATTAGTTTGTTGATTGTTATTTCCTTGTTGATTATTATCATTTATTTGTTGATTACCTTGATTATTTTGTCCATTGTTTTGTTGATTTAGCTGATTATTTTGACCGTTATTTTCTTGATTCTGCTGGTTATTTTGACCAGCATTTTGTTGATTATTATTTCCTTGTTGATTATTTGTTTGCTGATTACTTTGATTATTCTGGCCATTATTCTCTTGATTCTGCTGGTTACTTTGATTATTATTCTGGTTGTTATTGCTTCCCTGTTGGCTGTTGGAACCTTGTTGATTATTTGTTTGCTGATTACCCTGATTATTTTGGCCGTTATTTTCTTGATTCTGTTGGTTATTTGGGCTTCCATTTTGCTGATTATTATTTCCTTGTTGATTATTGGATCCTTGTTGATTATTCGTTTGCTGATTACCTTGATTATTTTGGCCATTATTTTCTTGATTTTGCTGGTTACTTTGACTACCATTCTGGTTATTGTTGCTTCCTTGTTGGTTGTTAGATCCTTGTTGGTTATTTGTTTGCTGATTACCCTGATTATTTTGGCCATTATTTTCTTGATTCTGCTGGTTATTTTGACTTCCAATTTGCTGATTATCATTCCCTTGTTGATTATTAGATCCTTGTTGATTATTTGTCTGCTGGCTGTTTTGATTATTTTGTCCATTATTTTGTTGATTATTTTGACCTCCATTTTGTTCGTTATTTCCCTGTCCGTTATTCGAAGATTCGGATACATTTGTTTTTTGTGGCGCATAACATTTTCCTGAAACGGCCCAAGCATGGTTGCAAGAGAGCAGACTTTGATCCCAGACTGTATTAGGGCCACATACGTATTCATATTTAATAAATCCTCCTCTGCCATCTAGTACACACCTGTAAAATATGGAACAATTCCTTTCGTTACCAACAAATCCTTCTGAAGAACAGGAACTGCCTTGTTCGTTTTGCTGGCCCTGTTGGATATTCTGTTGGTTGTTTTGTTGGCCACCCTGTTGGTTTTGTTCGCTATTTTGTTCCGCACTGGTTTGTTGATTTTGTTGGTTATTCTGAAGTGTATTTTGATTATTTCCGCCCCCTCCTTGTTGATTTTGTTGATTATTTTGTTCTGAATTTTGTTGGTTCTGTTGGTTATTTTGCTGCCCATTTTGCAAATTTTGTTGATTATTTATTCCACTTCCTTGCTGATTCTGTTGGTTATTTTGGCCGTTGCTCTGCTGATTTTGTAGATTATTCTCTTCACTTCCTTGTTGATTTTGTTGATTTGAGTTTTGATGATCATTGTTTCCATCAGAATTCTGCTGATTTGTGTTCTGTATTGTGCCACATTTACCACCTACTGCTTGGGGATAGTTACAAGAAAACAATACTTCATCCCATACAGTTCCATCGCCACATTTGAACTCATATTTTACGAACCCACCCAAACCATTATTGACACATCTATAGAATTTCTGACAATTATTATTATCTCCAACGAATCCTTCAGATACACAAACATTGTTCACAATTTGTCCTGAAGTTATATTAAAATTGCTTTGCTGATTGGAGGTTTGCTGATTGGCACTCTGATTACCACTTTGTTGATTTTGTTGATTGGAATTCTGTTGGTTGGAACTTTGTTGGTTATTACTCTGATTATTTTGTTGATTACTACTTTGGTTGTTAGTTTGTTGATTGGAGTTCTGATTGGAGTTTTGTTGACTGTTACTCTGATTATTATTTTGTTGATTTTGCTGGTTTTGTGAGTTTGTTCCTTGCTCATTCTGACCCTGAGAACTACTTTGCTGGTTTTGTTGTGTTGATTCTTGATTATTCTGTGAATTTGGTCCTTGCTGACTGGGTTGTGTTGGTTTATTTTGGTTATTGGAACACCTACCTGTTATTGCAGATGGGTAATTGCAAGACGATGAATCAATATCCCAAACTGTACCATCCGCACATGAAAATTCATATTTGGTGAATCCGCCTTTTCCATCATCAACACATCTGTGAAATTTCTTACAATCTTTATCATCTGGAACAAATCCTTCTGTTACACATTTGCCATTTATGATTGCACCCGTACTAGATTGATTCGTTTGGTTATTGCTTTGTTGACTCTGTTGGTTTTGTTCCCCACTTTGTTGATTATTCTGTCCACCATTTTGTTGGTTATTCTGTCCACCATTCTGTTGGTTATTCTGTGTTCCAGACAGCTGATTCTGTTGGTTCTGACCTACACTTTGTTGATTATTATCTCCATATCCTTGCTGACTGCTGGTCTGTTGATTCTGTTGATTATTCTGACTTGTACTTTGTTGATTCTGTTGATTATTATTTCCATTTCCTTGTTGATTGCCAGTCTGCTGATTTTGTTGGTTATTTTGACCTACACTCTGCTGATTCTGTTGATTATTCTCGACATTGCCTTGTTGATTGCTAGCTTGTTGGTTCTGTTGGTTATTTTGCCCAGAGCTTTGCTGATTCTGTTCATTATTTTGTCCGGTACCTTGTTGCGACTGTTGTTGATTCTGTTCAGTATTTCCAGAACTTTGTTCTTTACTGCAGTTTCCACTGACGGCATTGGGATAATTACAAGTCAGGGCACTTTGATCCCAAACTGTACCGGGTGTGCACGTGAATTCATATCTGTCGAATCCACGCCCATTATTCACACACCTATAAAATTTACTACAATTCCTCTCATCAGCCATAAATCCATCGACAGTGCATAGAGGTGCCTGTGATGTATTAGAAGAGTTGGAATTTGACAAACCCTGCTGATTTCCCGTAGATCCCGATGAACTTTGTTGTTGGTTTTGCTGATTCTGAGTAGAACTTTGACTGGAGCCTGAAGAACTTTGTTGATTTTGCTGATTTTGGTTGGAACCTTGTTGACCTGAAGAATTTTGTTGATTCTGCTGATTTTGATTGGAACCTTGCTGATTGGAGCTTGAAGAACTTTGCTGATTCTGTTGATTTTGTTGATTCTCACTAGAGCTTGATGAACTTTGTTGATTCTGCTGATTTTGGTTGGAACCTTGCTGATTGGAGCCTGAAGAATTTTGCTGGTTTTGCTGATTTTGATTATTTGAAGAACCTTGCTGAGTTTGCTGATTTCCATTGGACCCCGAAGAATTCTGTTGGTTTTGTTGATTTTGATTGGCACTTTGTTGATTAGAATTTGAATTTTGCTCATTTGTGTTCGAACCTGAGGAACCTTGTTGATTCTGTTGATTCTGATTGGAGCTTGAAGAACTCTGTTGGTTTTGCTGGTTCTGATTGGAGCCTTGTTGATTGGAATTTGAAGACCCCTGCGAAGACTCTTGTTGATTTGGATTCAAACTGGAAGAACTTTGTTGATTTTGACTAGAACTTGAAGAACTTCCATTGGAACTTGAAGAACTTCCACCGGAACTTGAAGAACTCTGTTGATTTTGCTGATTCTGATTAGAAGTTGAGGAACTCTGGTGATTTTGTTGATTTTGATTCTGATTCTGATTAGAATTTGATGAACTTTGCTGGTTCTGTTGATTTTGATTAAACCCCGAAGAACCCTGTTGATTCTGTTGATTTTGACTGGAACCTTGTTGGTTTGAACTAGATGATCCCTGTTGGTTCTGTTGATTCTGATTGGATCCTGAAGTGCTTTGCTGATTAGATCCAGAATTTTGCTGGTTTTGACCAGATGAATTTGAACTACTTGATCCAGAACTCTGTTGATTTTGATTGGAACCTTGTTGGCCTGAAGAACTAGTAGAAGATGATTGTGTACCTGTAGAAGATGATCAATATTTAATGAACTTGAGTTAAATTTTATTCGAAACAACTACCATTCGAAAAAGAATTATTGCTATTGCTACTATTGCTGCTGCTACTACTACTTGTGCTGCTACTACTACTGTTACTACTACTACTGCTACTGAAACTGCTGCTACTGCTGTTATTATTACTGTTGTTGTTGCTACTACTGCTGCTATTATTAATATCACTACTAGAGCTTTGAGAACTGCTATGTGAAGAAGAGTTCGATGGATTGGAACTACTGTCAACTGCATTCCTAGATATAGCTGTTTCTTGGGTACCTTGTTCTGACGGACAATTGGTTCTATTGGCAGCCCATGGATAGTTACACGATAAGGCAGCTGGATCCCAAACAGTTCCTGTACCGCAAGTAAATTCAAACTTCGTGAAGCCACCTTGTGAATTTTGTGTGCATCTGTAGAATCTCTTACAATTATCAGGGTCTCCCAGAAAACCATCCTGAGTGCAGATATTTCCTATTTGACTAGAAATTGTTGTTGAAGGAGCAGGTGTCGTCGTAGAGGTAGAAGAAGAAACCAGAGTCTGTTCGTTGTTACTGGTGGAATCATTTTGATTTTGAGTAGATTCTTGCGATTCCTCAATTCGATTCCCTCCACATTCTTCTCTAGAACTGGCATAAGCGTAATTACAATTACTTATCGCGGGATCGAATACTGTTCCATCTCCGCATTTGAAACTGATGGCTTTGAGATTATTGTTCCCATCTGACAGACACCGGTAAAATGTTTTGCAATCCTGGGGGTCTGGATGAAATCCCTCACTTGGACATTTGAAATTTGAACTATATTCCAATATTTCTCTTGTTAGTTGAGGCGGTAAAAATTCTGTAAGAGAAAAAATTCTATCAGTGGAACTGATAAATATGAAACACTGATGAAGGGCTTATGATTTCAATGTCTCATTAAAATTTGTCAGGATTATAACCTTCATCGAAATCATTTTATGAAGGAAGATATATAACCTTCAATGTAACTACGGAACTAGTTGTGGAATTGCCGCGGTGGTAGTGCGCCCGACTCACGATCGGAAGACCGTGGGTTCGATTCCTGCCTCGACCAGATATTTTTCTCGAGAGAATTCATCTGGTTGAAGCTGGGGTGATTCTGCA
>WOGL01000465.1:0-14701 GCA_015342145.1 Leptinotarsa rubiginosa | reverse complement strand
AAATCATAATGAAGAGAGGAGGATTGAAACTTTCTATGTTTTTTACCACTTTTAATGTATAAGTTTGAAAATGTCCTTATAGGACGAAACTGCAGTAACGTAAGTTACAAATTAAAGTGATGAAAAACATAGAAAGTTACAATTCTCTTTTCTTCATTAGTTGTTTTACGTTAGGCATTTACCAGAACCTACGGTGAATGTAGTTGGGAGAGATGAATATGTCAAGATTTTATTTCGAAATATTGATATCATTATAATTACATATTTGTTTCAAACTTGTTTTCTAGTGTCTGATGATTTCTGAACGATTTCTCTCTCCTAATATGAGGAGACATATGTTAGCACAGTCCAATATCTCTTGTTTGCGTTTTTTGTTCAGGAGATGATAACATTATCGTTGCCTAATAACGACAGGATTGGGATACTCAGTGACATCCTACGAATGATTTGACGTCCGTTATTGATCACATAATGGTCATCTTCTTATCTGGGCCTCTTTTTTGGTATTTTAGCGGTTTTCTGCATGATACATGCCTGCTGATACTGCAAACAGTCATGCTGCTTTCTAGGTAGTTTACAATGCATTTCATGGATTGAAAAGGAGAGTAAAGTGGTACAATGATGAAACAATAGAAAAGAGGAAGAAAAGAGATTCCAAATAGAACTACTTCACGGCGTTTCAATGGGGAATGTTCCTCGATTTGGGTTATTACAGCAAATGCAAGTTTGTACAAAATAAAGTTGAGATCAATTCATGAGTTTTTAAAATTCATTTCGAAAAGTATTCGAATTGATGTTTCAAATGTTGGGTTTTAATTTTTAAAAGAATGTGTTTCTAATTCACATATTGGCAACAGCGCCTTGCATATAATATGTCAAGTTGAAATAATTTATACGTACCTAGATATTTAACTTAAAAAAAGGAAAATCATCTTTATAAATCAACAATTAAGGCAAAATATAAATTATATTTCAATACCACCTCCACAAGCCACATAAACAACAGTTGTTTTGTTATTTATTTATATAGAGGAAGATAGGTTAGGTGCACAAAATGTCATATGAAACAGAATGTCTCGGAACTCGGAACATAAGTAAACAGAACAGCACGCCTCTGAAATATGTCATCTTTGTTTGTCTCATACAGGTAATAGATTCATTGTCCTTTATTAGCTATGACCGATGTTGTCAAATGGTTTAAAATACGTTGTTTTAGAGCTCTTTTATGAAAACTACTTGATTTTCGTCAGGAGAAACATTCCTAATTTTTTCTGTGAAAATTACGCTAGTTCGCGCTCCAGCTCGTTTCACATCAAATCATTGTTGGAGACACGTAAATAATATAATAATACCATCGCACACCCTTGTTTTCGCAGCGTGTCGGTCTCCCACCGGCCCATGTCTCATTCTGTGTAGTTTATCATTTGTCATTAAGTTATGCAAGAAGAATTATCGAAAACCATCTTCAGTTCCCTGTAACTGCTAGGTAGGTATTCGAGAATAACAGTTTGTATCAAGCGTCCACCATCAACATTCAAGGTCTTATCTTTCATCGAGGGACAACAACAGCCTTCTCTCCCGAAATACAACCCTGATATCCACAGTCTCGCCTTCTCTAACTAAACGCGTCAGCAATATGCTGCTACCTGGGGTGCATCCACCCCCTCGTTACGCCAACAAAACCCGACACCGTCCGCCTGCAGACAGACGAGGGCGCGCCCTCCAAAGTACCTCTCACGTCGACGACGACAATAACCATTTGCTGCTGCCGTTGGAAAAGATAAGCGATCTTCATAGTCACGGGTCGGCCACATGTCAGTTATAGGTTCGGTTTCTCTCCAACTGTGGAGGTCTGGGCCCTGGGTCGACCAAAAAAAATACTACCCATAACGATAAATCGAAATATATTCGATTAGAAAGAAAAGGGAAAGGGCCTGTTCACAACATTATCATTAAATATCATTGAATGCTTGCTCCTACTTCTAATGCATTGATATAAATTTAGTGCATTAAGTATTATGGATATTAATTTAGTGTATTAAGTATTATTGAATGTAACAAGTTAGAACTTCCACTCTAAAATGTTGACAGATTCGAAATCTATGGAAGAATTCAACTATTCAATTAGTTAAAACAGGTAATGCATAAAGATGGAAAAATGAATAGCAAAAATTTAATGTATTCTTTTCATTCCCTTTTTTCAGTTTTCTATATTCTTCAATAGATTTCGAATCTGTTTACACCATTCTAGATAGTGAAACCCCGAACTTATAACATTCATCAAGAAACATTGTCGACCATTGAACAAAAATTATTCTTTGTGGAGAAAATCAAAAGTTTTTGATCGATCTTACACAATCTGAAAAAACTGAATATTGTAATGGAGAAACATTATATATAGGAGCAGAAAAGGCAAACCTATTTGTTCAATCCGTTAAATTGCTGCGTTAATTCAAGATACTTTTCGCAAAAAAATGTTCTATTTATCAGTAAATGTAACTTGCAATTTTCTCCATCGATTCGTTTTATTTTCAAATTTCTTCAACAGATGTCAAAGAAGTTTTTAAATGTCAAACTGAAAGGAGAAAACCCCTCGAAAGATCGATGAAAATTATAAACCACTTTTGAAATTGATATTGGTAAAACTACCAGGCTAACCAGAGGAACTGGAGAAAATAACGGGACAAAATTTGTCAATTGTTGCTATATTTTGATATCGAATCGATATAAAGAAACAATATAATAAAATCAGCATTGAGAAAAAATTTGCAAACATATATAATATTTTGGCGAAAGAAAATTGAAGTAACTTGTGAATCGGCCACTCCTATTAGTGTGGAACTCCAAGATAACATAATGAAAGGATGTCAATCCCAACTTGTTATAGTTGTTTGGGTTATAACCAGTTATAGCAAACTGTTACAAAATTGGCGGATACGACACGGATTCTCGATAAAGAAAAACTGTGAGATCATTACAGTGTTTTCTAGATTCCAAATTTCTCAATTGTTAATTTGGAAATAAATTGAAATTCTAAAACAAAAACTAATAAAAAAAAAAAATGTAATATTTAAAAATATTTTTCAATTTTTTCCAAAAAAAAAAAAAAAAAAAAAATTTCCAAAAAAAAAAAACGATTCAAAGAAATCAATTTAAAAAATAAAATCCCTTGTTTTGGGAACAAAAAATATGTATCGTTTCGATTCGATTTCCAAATCGAATAACAGTTTTTCTCGATTACAATTTATTGATTTTGTTTCTTCAGTTGTCTTCAGTTATTTCCACCTTATTATTTTTCAGGACATTCGAATTATCGAATTCTCCTACAAACGAAACTCCTATTAAGCTATCAGAACCACTCTAGAATTAAATTTTTATTTTTATTCCATGAAATACATTTAAGCCAATTTTCAATTATTCAAACAAACTTTTTGCCCGAAGTGTTAAATAAATCTTTATCTCAATTTTATTCAAACGCAGTAATATTTCAAAATTTATTTGCTTCAAAAAGTTTGTGATTTTCGAGACAACTCATAAATTTCAATAATAGCGTTCAGATAAATTTTGGTCCCCATTCTCAAATTTTTTACTGTTCATTTGAGGGTAATATCATTTGTCAAATCAGACTACTTTATAGACCGCAAGCCGGGTCATTTGATACCTCTTAAAAATTAATGATTTTCATAGTCCTAAAGTAGAAAACGCCTTATGGCACCGGTTTAAGGTGTTGTATTTAAAATGAATGAAATATTAAAAGTAAAACGCCAAAAAAACTTTTTCCAAAAATAAATCTCTCAAAAAAAAACTTTCCTTTTATATTTGATACACCGTGAAAATTCTGGCGAGTGCAAATATTTGCCAGTTTTTCGTTTTTTCCAAAAAGGGTCATTTTATATCTGTTTCCTGGAGAATTGTTGAGCGTTGTTTTTAACATGCATATCTATTAATAAACTGTTGACTAAATCGATAAAAGTCTTTGGGTCTATCTAATCTCTTCGTTTCGCCGAAAAACAACTTATGACTGGATTATATTGTTTGTGTCGTTTCCAAGAGCTGATTATATATCGACCGTTTCAAGGTCGATACATGATCTGTCCACTATCATATAGACCTTAGAAAAACATGAAATAAAGAATCATGAAGAGTAATTAACGTTTAGTACTTTGTTTCGTATTTTGCAATTTGATATACACATTGTATTAACTAAATGAACAATATTGAAATTCTCGAAATACGTCTATTTTCAATCCTAAGCTGACATTTTTCAAGCATAATCTCATACATACCTCCCCCTCTAAAGGGACAACACGCGCTTTTTAAATTTTTCTGAATTTTATTGAAAAATGTTACAATTCTGGAAAATAATGGAGGTATTGATAAAATTATTTTAAAACATTTTTTGTCGTTTTAGGGCGATTTGAATAATGTCTCAAATTAATTCTCTTTTAAACCATCGAAGTCAATGTATTAGAATAGACTTTAGATTTCAAATAATCTCATAAAAATTGTCAAGTGGAGTGAAATCTGGCAGACCACTCAATTTTCCTGCATCTACCAATCCATCTTTTTAGGAAAATTTGGTTGAGATAGGTTCTTACCATTGCCAAAAATCGAAAATTTAGAGCACACGCCCAAAATTTTCAAACCATATGAATTACTCACAAAAATCTGTTTTTCTTTTCATGACATTTGCTTATGGAGTTATTCAATATTTTCCAAATTTGTTTGCATCAGGAATCGATACTTCGAAGTTGTTTCAAGGCAGAATATTCTAGAGGGGTGTAAAATGAAAATATTTTTCGTACTTTTCTTTGTTGAAGTTATCTATTTTTCCCTGCAGCTTATCGGCCTATATTCAATTTATCAACTGGTTTTTTTGGAATCCGATTGACTTTCTGCCCTAAATATTCACCTCACATTTTAAACATCATTCTTTTTTTTAAATATACGGTAGTCTTTCGAGGATTTGACATGAAAGATTGAACCCTAGATTTAAAAAAAAAGTGCCTACTCGTTAAACTCATTCAAAGTTAGCGAACCAAAGCAGAATCACTGAGCATTGTGTAATTGTCAGTGCATGAAAATAAAGTAATTATGAAAGCAATCTGCGGAAAAGTGAAAAAAGAAAGTATTTTGTTTTACTTGAAATTGTTCTTAATTAGTAAAATAGTTTTAGATTCTCAAGACAATGAAAGATAATGATTGATTATATTGTAATTACACTCTCGATCCTAAATCATTTAGTGTACCATCCGAGGTACTATCCACACCCTGTAACCGCCAACCGGTTATGAATTTTAAGTTTACACGACACGCAGTAACAGAAAATAAATTCAATATTGTCGACGAAAAAGATAAAACAAAACATTATTATGTCTGAAGAGATAAATACAAAAATATCGATTGATAACCAAAGGTTAAGGCTACTCAGACAGCTCATTGACCATACCAAATGGATCAATAACAAAATGTTCCTACTCACTCATTGTCCTGCACTTGCAGCCAGACCCTCGTGAAGTCCCGAGTGGAGATCCTTTGTCATCGAATAGGGTGAATTTTCAACCCACATACCTACCTGAATGATTTGCTACAGAGGGATGCTAAATACATCAAAAAATCGAACTATTTTACCACTTCTAGTGATGTCAGTTTAGGCTTTAGGCCCGGTAGGTGCAGCATAAATTAACATCACCATCAATATTAAATTTAGGGAAAAAACTGGCAATTGAAATTTTTTCTACCAATCATGTTAGTAATCTTCTTTAATTTGAAGTAAATAATTACAATTTAGGTTACATTTAGCCATCCTTAGTTTTATGGTATGTGTAACCGCCTACTTGATGAAAATATCAAGACACTCTCTGAAAGAGAGTACCTATGTAGACGAATTTGGTCAAGACGACTTTGAATCCAGTATATCGACATCTGCAGGAATTTAGCGAGCTTCAAAAGTTCAAAACTGGTTCTAGTATTCCGTTACTTAACCAACCTACATACTTGTACATATCTCTTTTAAAAATATCCACGAATGCAAGACTGAGGCGAATTCCTGCTGAAAACCAATCAGTCTAGGTCTAGGTTCATTAGTCACATTTTTCCTTGCACCTCAGAAACCTAAACTGATATGAACAGATACTGTAGATAAAAATAACAATAGATTTGTTTTATGGAGATACAATATTTGCACATGATCTGCTGACTAGGTATATGGCTTTCTAGTGCATGGCTTTGATATATCAGCTGAATAAAAGGCCGATAGCGACAAATTTTGTCGCGACCGCAACTTATTCTCTACACGTCGCATTCGCAGGCAGCCATCTTGGATTTTGAACCGGCTATATTTGTCAAAGTACTGTGGAAAAACAAAGAAATTCGTCATGAATCAAGTTACTGCTCCATTAACAACCTTTAAAGTGCAACACGCCCCTTAGAACAGTTGATTCCAGTTAATTGTACTTCTTTCACGAGCATCAAAAAATTAAAATGTGGCCAAGCCCTTAAGTTCTTTTGTTTGCCAAAATTGATCGGACTCGGATTTTCGTGACAGAAACGAAAAATTCCCTGTATTTCCCTACGAACTCGCTAAAGAATCCTTCCGATAGGTACTTACCTCAAAATTTTCTGATTTGGCCCACACATTTCCGTCGTGCCCCGCAATTGCGGCTTTAGTAACGCATCTTGAAGCCAAGAGTTGTTTGTCTACATAATCCTGCCAGCTCATGTTGATTAAAATTTAGTTAAAATCACTGCACACACGGGGAGCTACCCACTAAAAAATTGGACGAATGAAGCACTTGCCGCACGACCAACTGAAGCCGAATACTTTTGTCTGGCAGGGTAGGACAGTAGTGGCAGCGGAAACTCAGCTTGACAGCTGCGATTGCGCTTTGGAATGAGCTGAAACACGGCCAACTTTTGAGAGAATTTTTCGTGGCGGGATCTTTGAAATCATTGCAATTCTTCAAATTAAAATTTTGAATCTAAAATTTCTCCTCAAGTGGTTTATATTTCCACTGATATCTCGAAACTTGCCATTATACCTAACCTTCACCTCATCAAATACAATTTCACGTTAGTACCTAACTATCTTTGTATAAATGTTCAGAATTCATCTAAATAACCAAATGTCAAAGGAATTAGTAGGTGAAGAGCAGTCAAGATCACTCTCTGTTTAGGTAGCAACCTATAATGTAAATTAGGCTGTGTCAGTTTCTTCTGCAGTTTTTTATCGAAAGCATGTTTGGATAAAAAATAAATACATGTACAGAGCATATTTCATATCAATGATGTAACTGAAATTTCAGCGGTACAATAATTTTCTATGGTGAATATTTGATTTGACGTTAATCTGCATTCATATTTGTATTTCTCTTCAGTATAAAATTCAAAATTTTGAATACTACGGGGCATCTAGTGGTTATAAATTGAACGTAAAATATAAACGCAGTGGAATACCTACATTTCCCTGTAGCATAGTATAACTACCAGCGAATAGATGGCGCAACGAAGATGAATTCGACTTGTTACACTGAAACTTTTGGGCATTGTCTTAAGATTTATTTATTTGGGGTATAATAATGAATATTACTGGAGTTGACGGTTTGGCGTTGGGGAAAACTCCAATAATCATGAATTCGACTATTTCTCAGTAGAAATCAGATTGCCCTATTCATTTGAAATTTATTGATTACCACCATCATTTTGCTAATCTTCAATAAAATATCGATATACGATTAAATTGAAAAGCGATAAAAGTACAAATTTTTTTTATGAAAAACTTTCAATTTACTCTTTTCCCCAGTACCTATAACCCGTTAACCTATAAGAAAAGGTCACCTTCTTCACTCCTCAAAGCAGTTTCTACAATATTCGTTCTGTATGTTACTAAATATATAAACATCTGTTAGTCAGATGACGCCTCGTAAGTCGAAACTTGTATGAGCTAAGGTCTCACCTTTTAACGTGCGATTCCTAGTACGGTTAGTGTTCAAAGTAATCATAGAGAAACTAAATGGTCATATGACAATTTATTTGAAAAATGTTGAGAGCAAACAAACGCTTCTTAAGATGAGATTATCAAAAAGGAAAAACCGATCTTTGTGTTCCGAGAATAGAAAAAAATTATGAAGAATTCATAAATTAACTAAAAGTAAATTTATAAGCTCGTAGCTAAGGTACATGCATATTGACAAGAGTTTCAAGCACAATAATAAATTCAAACTACACTTCAGCAAAAATTGTACTGAATACAGTTTCCAGTTGAAGGGATAATCCTCGAAAATATTTTCTTTGAGTCGATAAAAACAAGTCGATATGGTGAATATGATAAGAAATGTCCATGATTTCATCATAGCAGAAAATTATTCACCTGTAAATCATATGACATTAATTTTTTGTCCCCAAAATTATTTTGATGAATGTAAAATGAATTAAGATTCAACTTGAGTACGAGTAGTCCTTATATTTGCTCTCCTTACTCACCATATTTTCTCTCTTTCACTCACAATTACATTTAATGAGTATTTTATTATTAAACTTTCTATAGATCATGATCAACGAATATCCATGAAAAGGAATACTCTGAAAAACACTACAATCTCTCTCGAGATAACGATAAACAACTAACGTAGCTCAGCAGTTTCAGAATAAATGCTTTCTTTTTGAGAGTTTGTTGTACAGGAGTTCCTGAACCTAGCTCCACTTTTGGTTAATTTTGACGTAATCGCCACCCGAACTCTGAATCTTTCGGAATTTATTTGCTAATCATCTCATGAGAATGATGGAAAATTACCTGAGAATGGTTTGAATATATAATCAAGGAATTTTTCATGCAGAGAAAATTTGGAAATATGTTTTAGATTTTTAAGGATTATTTTTTATAGTATTACTAAACCAGTTTCAATTCCATCTATCGATAATTTACCTTAATGTGTTCTACATCATTTGTAAGCACACTAACGACTTTTATTCTTTTGCAGATATTTTTTTATACAAATAATTTACTATGAAAATACTGAACAGACTGAATGGTTTTAATGAATTAAGTCTTGCCTGCCAGGATCAAACACTTATTAGAGGAAACATTCAGTAAAGATTTTTTTCGAATTGGAAGAATCTATAGAATAAGAAAAAAATGTTGAGCCGTTAAGGGACGCCTGGCCCAGATGAAACATCGAAATGATTTTGTACAAGTAATATGCATAAAAGAACAGATTACGACAGGAACTAATATAACAATGTAAAAATAAAATATTACGAACTTTTTTCAGAAAATTATGATTGTTTAATAAACATTTATTTTCATTAAATACAAAAATTAAAAATTCATTTCAAATTGTGATAACTCAATTTTTTTATTAGTGACTTTGATAATGGTTATATTCGATGTTGCCACTGACGGTATTACTGTGACACTTGTTCGATGATAACTGAAGTATGTTACAAAAGTACTCGATTGGACANCTAATTAATACAGCATCTATTGTTCCATATCTGGTAGTAGGTTCTCTTGGATTGTTGTTAATTTGCCATCGAAATTATTCTTTAAGGCATTGATTCACCTCATGCAAAAATTACACTGAAATCCTCAGCTAAAATCAATGGTAGTTTTTCTTTATTGATTTTAAAAATTATTGAACCTTTCTTGATTATACGGAAATAATCTTTCATGTAAGAATCTTAGCAATATTGAAAGGATATATTTTTAGGAGAGGTACTTTTTTGGGAAAGAAAGTTTTTGGCCTTCTACTTCTCCATCTTAATCAATTTCAAAAATTAAGATGCAGAAGTAGAAGGCCAAAAACTTTCTTTCATAAAAATTACTACCACCATTATTATAAAATTATGGAATTAATTATTTGATGTTCCTTCCTGTTAACAAATAAGAGAAATATTTGTGCGCTACTCGCTATCAGCTTATTTTGAAATACTATTTTGTCAGTCTTTATGAAATTAAATTTTCGAGCAAGTGGTTTAGTACATTATTTTTCATAAGAATGAAATTATAATTAACAAATGATTAATTTAAAAATATTATGTTATGAAAATTGTGTAAATTTTAATCTAGCAAAAGAGTAGATTTTACTTTTACTGACCCTTTAGACAGACCAAATATACAAGGGCTTAATGAACAGATAAATGCACACTTTAGTAATAAATATAATTAACTTACTGATAACTCGATAGTGTGATTTGGCTTTCTTTGCAGNNNTTCTTTGCAGGAGACTGCTCACTTTCACTGTCTAAATTATCACTGTCAGGCATATTTCATTTTGAATTATATTTAAAATTTATTTAGTAAACACAGAATATGTATACTATAGTATGTAAAACTGTATGCACTATAGGTATACAAGCTCAGTGTGGTGAGAGAAATAGCATAACGACGAACCAGTGGGAAAAGAATGGCAGTCACTTGCATGGCGACGCGTCGCCACGGCAACAATCTGTTTTACGTGCGGCTATAGACGTTTCACATCAATAAGCATCCTACATAGGATTAATATTTCATGATTATATATGAAGTATTTGCAATAGAGTGAGTTACAGTGTCAAAATGTTTCATTCACACTAAATTCTTGTGTGTATATTCATATTTAGTACACGACTTTTAATAAAGACTCCTAATCTTATATTAAGATGTTACAGAGCATTGCAACGTTTTCAGTTATATTTAATATGAATGGGGAACAGTTTTAATAAAAAACAATTTTGACATTTGTGATTTTTGTCAAATTACATTTTATTTTAAAAAAAATAGATCAGACTTAAACATTAGTTCTCAATGACCTAGTCTCCCCTATTGAATTGTTGAGGTGGTTATCTTGAATTCAATTTGTGTTGAAAATAAACATACAACACGAAATATAATTTCAGAAATAAGCCAATTTTTCAATTTTCCTAACTGTGCCTCAATTTTCGAACACCTATTTCTAACCAAAATTTGTACCATTAGTTGAAAAAGTGTAATGTAAAAAATAGATTTATTACTATTTACTTAAGTACTAAAATTATATGGCCTTCTATTTAAGGAAATGGAAAGTTGGATGAGTAAGGTTTCAGAGGAAACAAAACCACTGATTTGTAGTTAAAATGGAATTTAGATCTTTATTTCCAAATCATGGTGCCCACAGGTATTGATGCTGCCTGCAAAAACGAGAAACAAAATAAAAAACAATCATCAAAAAACTTGTTGAATATGCAACATTTTTTTGTTTTAAACGAAATAGGTGAAATTTTTTATTCAGAGTAAGGGAGTGTATGAAATCTTGAAAATGACCCAAATAAAATAAAAAATCTGCTGCTGCCAGCATTCGTTATTTAAATATTTCATTTTCTTTGGGTACAAAAACAAATTGTCGAGCGAATATGAAAAATTTACCATCCGTAGCCATCAAATTTCATGCTTGTATTGAAAGCAGCAGACAGGCAAAAAGTTAATTTTAATTTGGCAGTCAATGTCAAAGCTAAGCCTTTCAAAGGACCACAGTCTGGATCTTTTTTTAATCTTCTGATTCATGTTTTTATTCTATTGATACCATAAATGATGCATTAATAATGGAAATTTTCATCGTCACTTTTGAACAAATCACACCCCAGTGACGTAATGAAGAATATGATTGAATCACAGTTGAGATGATAAAAGAATGCACGTATGTCAACAAAATGTGATAAATCCTATTTTTACAGCATTCTTTCCTTTTGCTTTCAATGTTTGCATTAATACTTTAATATTTCCACATGAGTGAATCTAATATCATAATTATAAATTTTAACCTCAAATGGAGTTAGGCTCTTTCTTCAGCATACTGAAAAATTCAAATTGTCAGATATCGGAGTTGAAAAATAGATATTGATGAAATTAACCTAAATTCATAACATGTAGTTTTCACCGTTAGTAAATTTTAAAACAAACAATTCATCATCAAAAGGTTAGGTTGTTCGAAGCAGTAGCCACATATTTTGTTCTCATTAGTATGTGGACTATTGACAACATGCGCATCATTTCATCATTCCAACTATATTTTAGATGCATCATATACTTCTAAATATTTAATTTATTCATATCTGAGTTGATATCGTTCTTGTAAGGAGGCAAAATGTTCCTAGGAAAATTTTATAACTTCGACTATTTGTCTAAGTAGGTATTGAAAAACAGTCATTATTCATGTCTCTAGAATTAAGCACAATATGAAGTTTAAAAAAAAAACTTGGTGTAGCAAAGTTTCAACAATTTTTCCATTCAAAAAATCTCTTAAACCATCTCTGTACAGTCATGTTTTCAAGATCCCAGTTCAACTCGGACTCATACATAAAAATATTATTCCTCTCAAAAATCAATTTACACTTTCAGGAATAAAATCCTAACTTTGTGGAAAATTTGGTGAAAATTATTGATTTGTTTTACTTGTTTCAAATAAAAACAAATTCATACAAGTTAATTTCGCTCACCAGGTTGAAAAACCTATGGAGAATCATCTACTTTAAGGAATTCCAACTACATTGAAATGATATCCATTTAATTTGATTGATAAATAACATTTTCAACTATCTCGCCAGGGTTTTGGTTCTTGGAGAGGCCTCTTGAATAAACTGTATCTAAAGAATTGTCAAAAAGGAGCCTACACGGTATTTTTCCAAAGTCTCACTGTATGTAACGATTCTCCATCAACTTGACAGACAACTACCCAAGGAAAACAATTATAAAAAGAAAGAATTCTTTGTGTTACCAACAGATTTCTTCAATCAATGGGGTAATTTAAATAATTTATGCTTCTAAATAACTTCTCAGGGAACATATTTTCCCAGAGAAAGAAAGTTATGATTTTTCATCAACTTTGCGCTGGTATATTATACTTCATTCACGAATCAAAGTGCGTTCTAACAAAGCCCTAACCCCCACTATAATTTTTCTAGACAAACTAAGCAAATTTTAAACCATGTCTAATTTCAGAGGCAGAAAATTAACATCTTCTTAAATGAAAAGTTCAGGATTATTTTTAAAACATTAATTTTGTATATGAATGATAATATACTGGTAAAATAATTGACACAAAACTGGTAATATCTTGGGAAAGAGGCTTTTTGGCCTTCCAAAGCAAGGAAGTAATAAAATTAAAAGTAAACTCTCTATAAAGTGTAGGTCATACACCAAAGTTTTTTCAAATACAAACTGGTAAAAAGCCCATATACTTCAAACATTAGTAATAGTACTGAAACAGATATCATTCACAGGAACATTACAAAACTCAATATTGAAGAGCATTGATGAGAGACAAATCTGTATGTCACATTCATAGTTCAAATAAAGGAAGGGGATATTAAATTGATGGATGTAGCCGTTACTACGTGGTAGGAAATCATAATGAAGAAAAGAAGGGGATATTAGTTTTTGGAAATTACCCATATTTTTTGCATATAAGTAGATGTTTCCACAAAACTAATCTCTACTCACTTATGTCAGTCACTGTGACATGACCAGATTTCTCTCCTGTTGACAATATTGTATTCTTTTGCCAGAAATGTGTTTTTGTCTTCGAAAGTTAATAGTGGCGCTGATGAGGAGTTGAAGAGAAATTTTTCTACTAAAACTTCAAGAAGTACACCTTAAAAATGATAGATTTCCATGTAAGTGGAATGTTTTATCAATGATTTTTCATATATGATGCGTAGCATTCCTGTTTCCTGTCAATGATATCTGTTTCTGTTCCATAATGATAGTTTGAAGTACACACTGAATAGAAAAAAGTGATTTTCATGTACTTCTGAGTTCATATGTTTGAAAGTAACTTCTGTGCCTGAACTACACACATTTTCGTAAAGAGTTTTTATTAAAGTTAATTACTTTCTTCCTTTCTTGATGAAGCCAAAAAGCATTTTTTTCAAAAACCAATCATAAGAAATATTTTCCTTCGCAATTTAAATTCTGGTAAAATATCTGCATTGAGAATACTCCTATCTTGGAAATTATTTCAACTATACCTAATTTTAATTTTTCATCAACAAAATGAAGCATTTAACAATCAACAAAAAAAAATCAGATTCAACAAACATACTCACCTTAAAAACTGAAGAAAGCATCAATCACAATTTAGGAGACAATAATACAATTTCAACAAATCTTTAGACACAGCTCAAAAAAAGAAAAAACAAATAGTTCGTCACCACTTTTATTAAATCTTAATGTACAAAAAATTCCCAACTGATGAGTATTCCAGAAAATTTCCTTCTACATCTCTTATGGATATAATAACCTTTCCAGATACCAACTAAACCCTTGCGGAGACGAACAAACTGCATGGAGCGAATCACTGGAAGGAATTGAGAGCCCTTGGGATGCCCCGAATGAATCGGGGCTCCCAGGGCTTTCATACAGCCACACGTCTCCAAATTAACCCTAAATATCTTATCTGAACTAAAAAGTCACACTATTGGGACAACCAAAACGGAACAGTTAAATATATATATATATATAAATATAAAATCGACACTCTTCAGAGTTCTTATCAGAAAGTAGGCAGCGTGCACGGCGCTATCCTAAAGAGACAAAATGGCGCACAATATTCGTATATATATCTCGCAGACTTAGCGTAGAAAGCTAATACTCACACCATAAGACCTCCAGGAGAAACGTCGTAGAAACACACTGACACACTAGGCTCTTTAGATTAGATCCGCTACATTCATAGGCATTTCGTCAATC
>WOGL01000464.1:0-10040 GCA_015342145.1 Leptinotarsa rubiginosa | reverse complement strand
AGACATATGCCGGCTCCCATGAATTCTAGAGAGCTTTGCGACATACTGGTACAAAAATTGGAAAATCTTCCACAGAATGTACACTCGTTACTGAAGCCCTTACCTGTTTCTTTTTCAACCAAATGCATATCAGAGTAAATTATTTCATTTCCAAGCATGCTGAAGTAAAATTGGTCGTTTTTAGTATTAACAAATAAATTTGGGCAACCAAAAATTGTTTTTTTTTCCAGGACTCGGTAAAATATTTGACATCAGGAAGAGATGCGAAAAAATCAAGAAAATTTAAAATAACTTCCAATTACGGAGTGACCCTAATTTATGCATGGCAGTGTATTTGATTTTGATTTAAAGTTATGATTCAGTTCCAGTTTTGAATCTGTATATGAATAAGATCCTTTGCGGTGACCATTTTTCTAAGGATAGTAAATAAATATTATTGAATGATACTCTGTATACAATTTAAAAAAAATACCGATGCTGGTGTTCCGTCTACTTGTCTAGCCCCATGATTAGACACCAGTATGGCAGCCACTCCTGCTTCTGCTCCAAGCAAAGCATCTTCTGCTGTTAGAATTCCTTTGAGTACAATTGGGAGTCTTGTTATACTTTTCAACCAATGTATATCTTTCCATTCTACGGTAGGATCAAATAAGGACATCGTATATGTGTTGAGGCCCGAACCGTCTTCACTTTTTCTACTTATATCTGTGGATTTTCTACCTTGGAAGTTGGCCAAACTGAAAAATAGAGAAGGAAATATGAAAAAGCAATGAAAACTAAAGACTGTATCGGGGAGAGATACATACATACAAGAAAATGAAAAACAATTACTTCCCCTTGACTTCCTCTCTGATCGCGACAGAGGACGGTTGTGCCGATAACGACTACCATCAAAGATGGCACGTGGACGTCGTGGTCGGAGTGGAGTCCAAAAATAAAGTTAAGTTTGAACAAGTATTGAAATGAAAGAAGTATTATAAAGACTGATGGTCCCCTACGCCAGTAACCAGGTTGGATGCAGACGGATTCGACGAGGTCGTCAGTTCGATAATGTGTTATTATGTAATTTACCAAGTAGATCACCTGCAGACCGCGGTTTCGAAGTACTACCTCTCGTCAGTACAGGAAAGTTCCTACCCAGAGAGCAAAGTGCTTGGGACTCGATTAATTTCAACGCGGCTCTGCTGCATATATGAAACCTTCGTCTAAGAGAAAAATTGTTAACTAGTAACAGCTCCATCTCGTGAACAAAGGCTCAAGCGGGGAAGAAACATCCCATGTACCAAAGCTCTAACAGAAATCAAAACTGAAGACTGTATCGAAGAGAGATGAATGTTTCGAAAGGAAATTTCGAACTAATCAACTACCTGCACAGTAGGTTCTGTTGAATGCCCGTTGAAAAACAACTACTTCCCCGGCTAATAGCAGACTGGATATTGCATTAAATCCGACATATTTTCAATATGTTTATACAAGATACTCACAGAGATTAGTCTCGCAGAAATGGATTATAGCAACTTCAATGAGAAATAATTTCACAGTGAACTTCCGAATCGACACATACTTTCTGGTAACTGCGTCGAAAGATACACTCGAATAATATGTTTATTCTTTTTGGACAATGGCGAAATTTTGACAAGAACTTGTAAAGCACTAGTCGGACAAAGTCGAGAAATCCAATTTCATAACTGTTTATGCTGTGCTGTGCTGTGCAACAGTTGAATTCCCGTTTTACCCAAAGAAAAAATGATATAATATCATGTCTTTCGAATTCGAGACGTTTAATGTACCTCAAGTGAAAATTTTCAAGTGCTGCTGCTCTTATGGAGTCTGGCCTCAAACTGCGGGCATTTCACATCCGTTCCATTCAATAATTATTCGTCGTTAAAGGTATACTGTAATTTTGATTTTTTATGGTTCTCCCAAATAAAAAAGTCGAACTCAAGCAGATCTGGTGAAAGAGGTGGCCATAAAAATGGTTCACTTTATTTGAAAGGTTTATATTTGCTTTTTTTGATCATCCTTCTTATTCATTCTCTGAAAATTCCAGCCTTTCGTTCAACTTGCCCCAACAAAACTGTTTGATACGCGATACATCATCCAAGAGTAGCAATTTCAACATCATCATTGTCATTAATTGGCTTTCTTCTTTGAATTCTTGCTTTACGAAACCATGCTTTTTGTAGATTTAAAAGATTTCCTTGGCTATGTTTGGCGATGAGGTTTTTGTTTGTGAGGATAATGTGCGATGAATGCATAAAATTCAACAACGCAGGCATTATTTTAGGCTTAGGAAATATAATTGAAAGGTATCATCATTTCGAATATTGCGATAAATTAATTAAAAGATGAGTGCCATTCGATAATGACTGTCAGCCTATTTTTAAATATCAATATAACAGTTTTTGTGGACACCCTTACAACTAGATCTCGTGGAGATATTGCATAAAATGTTTGGGATTCATGTAAATTCGTCGTGATTCAATTGAACTCTCTGATTTTATTATTTTATGTCATCTCGAAGGAGTTGAGATAAAAAATATATGTTACCGGCCGCGTATTACAATCCAAACAAAAAAATTATCTGAATCTACAATTCTTCAATATTTAATCATTGGAGTGAACATGAGAAACGATTTCATGAATTTGGTTTACGTGAAAAAAACTGATTCTTTTTTCGTTGAAAAAAAATTCACGTAATGATTAGATAATTAGAATTCAGTCTCCTGAATATGGAAAGAATAAAGACTTCAAAATCAGTTTAAATCATCACATGCTTGGCAAAAAGTATTTTTGATTTTACTTAATTCTAATGTGCCTTGTGTGAAGGGAAAAAAACGTAGATTTCTAAAGTATTATGAACCTCGATATTTAACGTACTTACTGATTAATCAAATATAAATATAAGTCCAATTTGTTAAGACTATGAAGAGTCTTATCTAAAAGAGAATATAAACAGTAGTTTGACCTATGCTACTATTATTATAACGAGGAAAATTCATAGTAATGGCAAATTCACAAGGAATATAATGAATTATTTTATCAAATAATAAAAGGATTCGATTTGTATTCCATAGAGGTCATAATATTCAACATTTAGGTCAGAAGTCAAACCATTTCGCATACACCAATTTCACTGTATTTCACAGATGAAAATTAATGTTCAGTATTGGGTTATCATTCATTTTTTTAAGGTTATCGAACTTATTTTATAACCTTGTTCTTGATAAAATAAAGCGCGATATTTTACCTCAAGTGGGATGGCAAAGAAAATTTGTTCTTGATATCTGCTAACCGAATTCCAAACACAGGTGCATCTACTGTAAGGACCAAAGCTTTGAATCCAGCTCTTTCGGCTCTCTCAACCAATTGTTTGGTAACTTCTCTGCAAAAAAAGTTTTGATCTATAGAATTTGCAAAGTTATACTGTTTTCATTGAAAAATGTTCAGAAATTCAAAATTCTTTTCGCTTATAGTCTTGATTTGAGTATATGATTTCTCTTTTATTCTTTTCTAAATTCTAATTTTCTCAAGAACCTGCATTCATTTTTATAAGATAAAATTGAACTTGCAATATGAAAAACTGACTATAATGTCAAATATTCAAAAAAGCATCTAAGAATAATCTGAATGAATCAATTTTGAAACCATTCAAATTACTGCTGATGAATATTTTTCACCATAAACTCATATTTCTTAAATAGCGAATAAAATTATAGGTTCAGTTTGAAATTGGAATCAATTCTTCACATTGTTTGAAGTTCTGCCCAAATTTAGTATCGCAAAATAGTTGTTTCAGAGTTTCACTGATTTTCTACCTGAAAGAACCATATGTTAACTATAGTTGGATAATTGAAGAAAATTTCTAGATTCGAAATAGAACATTCCACCGACAAAAAGTATTGAAATTCAATCCATTTTTGAGACACCTAAATAAACGAAAACAATTTTCAGAAAGTACCTTGCTATATTTTTTCACATATAGTCAGTGGGCTATAAATCAAATCATCTAAAGGAACAATTCGTTCAGGTCAGTCTCAACTCCTACATTGTAGTTTAATGGACTGACACCTATCAGAAACAACTACTCCCCTAGCTAATACCACGAAGGCGTTGGATTATATCCGACAGGTGTCAGTGCAGGATTCTTCACTGAAGTTATTCCTGCATATGCTGTTGGCGATACACTGCCGCAATAGATAATCAATTATTGGAACACACTTGCAGACCTGCACTGACACCTGTCTAATATGATCCAACGCCCTTCGTGGTATTAGCCAGAGGTGTAGTTGTTTTCTGATAGGTGTCAGTCCATTAACCTACAGTAGGAAGTTGAGACTGGTCTGAACGAATTGTTCCTTTAGATTATTTTATCTTGCTATATTTTGAAAATTGAACACTAATTCTAGTATACCTGTCTTTATAAATATACAGTTGGTACCACTTTACAGCATCTGGGGCGGCTTGAGCTACTTCCTCAATGCTAGAGTTGGAAAGAGTACTCAAAGTAAAAATCGTCCCTAGAGCGTGTGCAGCTGTAAAAAATATAATATGCTGTCATGGGTAAATATAATAATAATATGTAGTCATAGCTATAGAAGTTCAACAAAACACTTATTTTTAATTCTATTCTATCCTGTACTCCGATTTTTATGACCTTGGAATACCAAATTTGAGAAAAAACATTTCTGGTTTTCTACTTTTTCATTGAATATTATCGGAGTTTTATCCTAACACCAAATCGTTATTTTTAACACCTCGACACGTGTTTCAATCACCAAGTGATTATTTTCAAGATGAGAATTAAAATAAATTACATACAATATATTATTGTCCTTATTTATAGGTCTTAATTGCCTTAAATTAATTTTACAATGTTGCCTCATTTAACAGTGAGGTAAATCTGATAAATAAAATATTATTTCAACAAGCTGTCTAGTATACTATTGGGTATTGGTCCACCATCGTTATTCTTAATATTATGTTTATTTATTTCTACACTCTCTTAGGCATCTAGATGCCTGTTGTTGTTAACTTGTCTAACTAATCTTAATGAACTAAAGTCTATGTAATGGTTTTGTTGCAAAATATGATTGGTGACTTCTGATATTTTTCTGGTTTTCCATATTTTAGGTGTGCTAAGTGTCCCTTATTTTAATAGATCTTTTAGTCTGTCCATAATATTTTGCAACGCAGTCCTAACATTCAATTTCGTAAATTCCAGACTTTTCCGAATTCTCGAGTTTGTCCTTTGGATTTCCTAAAAAGCTCTGTAGTGTATGACTTGTTTTAAATACCACCTTCATACCTAGTTCCTTGAAAATCTGTCCAAAGTTTTTCGTGTATTGGTGGTATGGAACTGAGATATATTTGACTTGGTTTTCCTCGTTTCTAAAAGTTGAGATTTCGTTGAAGACGATCACTTGGTGATTGAAACACGTGTTGAGGTGTTAAAAATAATGTTTTGGTGTGGAATAAAACTACAGTAATATTCATTACTACACCAAAGGTATCAAACATTGATATATTAAAATAAAAAATCAAAAATATAAATGCAATTTTGTGCTCTGAATTCCAATTTTTTTATAAACTATACTTTTTCCTCAAACGTTACTTCGTATAAGGATTATTTTTATGTCATTTTCAAAAATTATTTATCAAAATACCAATTATATATTGCGAACTTCAGTAAATATATAAGAGAACATGAATTTTAAGATCTTTTAAATGCACTAAAATTAATCATTTTTTGCCTAATGAAAGCAATGTATAATTTGATATTTTCACCTTGGACATTGGCACACTCTCCCTCTGGATGGGCCATCCTTTGCATAGCAGTAGGAGATATTCCTATAGGCATAGATATTCTTTCTCCTAAGATTGTTGTCGATAAATCTCTGTTTTCTACATTCCTTAAGCATCTTGGTCTGATTTTGTACCTGTGGAAAAATATATGGAAAATTCCGGTAAATATTGCATTTTGAGAATATCCTTACTGCTCTTGGGCTCAGATTATTGTATAGAGGCTAAATTAAATATTCTGAAACAGCTACAAAGATGACCTTTTTTATTCATGTAACCCATTATTTCTTAAAAAATACTTTTTACTGGTTCACAGACGCAGACAAGCCAATCCATCAAATTTCCTCAAACAATCGGATCGACTTTACTCTGTACCTGGTTTGTGACAAAACAACGATAGTAAGTTTGAAGGTGGTTGACAATGTTTCATGGTGTATTTCATCAGTTCGGACTTCCATTGTCTAATATAATTTGATTTGAAATCCTTGGGTGATAACTGGACTTATTTCTCCGAGATCTGACTATTTATAGGTCATTCGAGTGCTTTCACCTATCCCCTCTCCCCTCTTTCCGTTTCAATGGTTTTAGCGGGAGATGACCGTTTGGCGGGAGTTGGTCGTTTTTCGCTTGATTAGAGGTTTCCATATGTTACGTATTTCTACGCTAGCTTGACTAAATGCGTTGTTGGACAACATATACGCGGCTTCTTTGAATTTTCTCCTAAACCAGTGTTCCTCTTTGTGGATGATATCAGCTTGAGCCCACTTAATATTATGTTGATGAGTCCAAACATGCTCTGCTATTCCGGATTTGCTAGTTTCTCCTCGCTGTGTGTGTTTCTTGTGCTCAGCAATGCGAACTTTCAAAAGCCTCTTAGTTTCACCGATGTATGATTCTCCGCATTCGCAGGGTATCCGGTAAATGCAATTCTTGGAATCGCAGTCCGCGTTTGGGGGCCTGGTTTTCGTGAGGCTGCTACGGATAGTGTTCCCAGATCTGAAGCAGGTTCTGATGTTACACTTGGACCCAATCCTTCTTATCCTTTCCGACAATCCTCTGATGTAGGGAAGTACAAGTACTGGTTGTGGCGGTTTCTCTTCCTTGTGGAGTTCTTGCTGTCTATTAGTTAAAGCCTGTTATATCATCACTTTGGAGTTACCATTCCGTTGAAGGTCATTTTTGATGATGCTTAGTTCCTTTTCGAGACCTTCCTTTGTATTAGGGAGCCCAATAGCACGGTTTAGTAGAGTCTTGATAATTCCTCTCTCATTCGATTCATGGTGGTTGGATTCCTGGTTCAGATACTATCCCGTGTGAGTGGATTTTCGGTATACAGATGTTTCCCACTCAGTGTTGGTCCTCTTCACCAATACATCTGAGAATGTCAATTCGTTGTGGACTTTCTTCTCCATCATGAAAGTGATGGAAGGTCTTACGCTGTTGATGTGCTTTCTTTCTTGAGTTGAGTTTTCGAATAACAATTCACAACGTTCAAAGAGAAGACTATCGTCATCAAGGTCTTGATGTTATTATCCAATTGGTCCGTTTCCAACATTTCGAACGAAAGAATTATGCCGATTGAGATTGGAATGGTTGAAGTTACATAATTTTCAGCTGGCTGGGGGTCTGAAGGCGGAAGTTGACAGTCCACTTATGATTTCGGCATTTAGAGTAGCCACTGAGGATGTTTGCATTCAGAAAAATCATGACAATTTGATTTCTGTCCAAGGATTCACCTTCCAAGTTGATAACAAGTCCTAGATCAGAATTGTGTGCAGCGATTCTGTGTCACAAATGATACAGCTCAACAGAATTTCAATAGGATCAAACTTCATATTTTCTTTTAACTATTGGCCATATTTTCGTCCTTCTCCTATTTCACATTTCTGTTTTTCCGTGTAAACTTGTTAGGTTGAAGAGAAGAACTAGCGACATTTTCTGAAGTAAGTTGTGAATCTTTCAAAGGGATGAGGTAAAATTTGCACAGGTAGTCAGAAAGCTATAATCCAACAGGGAAGAATCAATGATGAATATTTCAATTGAAGGATCTATAGCAGTAAATAATATCTACTGAGTGAATGTGGAAAAACTCTGAATGTCAGTGTAGTTTCACTAGAAATAAGATATTTGAAAAATAATGTTCATTGAAAAATAATAATGGGATTTTTCAAAATGATTGGATTTAACAATTTTATACAAGCAGAAGAATTTGCGCTTCCCATCAAAAATAAACGAAACAAAGTGTATGTGAGATATCATCGAAATTTTTTATTCGTTTGAAAGATCTATTGATGCCATTATGTGTGGTATAAAACATCATATCCGCCACGGCTTCTCTGGGTCGAGCGCATCCGAAAGGCCCAATTTTCAATGACTCTGGCGCTAAAATCAGGCTGAATTCCATCGATGACATAGGTTATGTTGGCATTGAGGACCGCCGTGGTTTATAACTTTTTCGCATACACCTGCGACTCGAGAAAACCTAACAAAAAAAAAGTCTAACGGTGTCAAATCGCACTACCTTGGTGGCCAGTTGACATCACCTCCACGTGAGATGACCATGCTCTTCTTTTGAAACCACATGTCGTTGGTGTCCAGATCATCCAAGTCAGGCCAAAAGACCTATAGGCTCACCATTGACAGTGATGGCCTGACCAACGTCGTTCTCAAAGAAATATGGATCGATGACATAGCCAGCCCAAAATACACATCAAACAGTGACTTTTTCGAGATCTTGGATCTCATGTGAATTGGTATCGTCCCAAATTTGACAACTTTCTTTGTTCACGTACCCATTCATTCAGAAATGACCTTATCGCTGAAGATGGTTTTTTGATGGAAATCAGGGTCTCCAGAACCCATTCAGCGAACACACGTCGTTGTCTATAGTCGTTTACCTTCATTCGCTAGGTCATTTGAATTTTGTATGGGTTCAGACCCAAGTCACGACAAAAAATCCTCCAAGTTTTAGTCTGCGAAAGGCAGAGTTCTTGTGAGCGACACTAAATCGACGACTTCAGATTCTCCTACATACTCTTCCAAACAGCCGCGATGTTTTCGGCAGATCATGCGTTTCGTCAACGTACGAGTGTTGCTCGATCGTTTACTGAACCAGTGGACTCAAATTTATCCACCACATGGCGAATAGTCCTCTTGGTAGGACGATTATGGCGACCATGAAATGGGCGAAGCGCGCGGTACGTTACCCAAACAGAACACCTATTTTATTAAAACGATTTCATTGTTTGCACGTGTTGTTGAATAATGCTATATCCGTCCATGGTGATTTGGCAAAACAGTGTGTCTGAGTTATTTGGGACGTGATGAATACTTCATCAATTCTTTCAAAATCAGATGATTATTCACACTCTGTAATTTACTATTATATGCGTTTATTATATGATGCATCTTTGTTACAGTGACAACGCCCGAAGTTATTCCCTGCTACATGAATCACACGCTGAAGGAAGAGGGAGAATTTGGAAAAGACGACATCGACAATGACACGTTGAATATTTACACAAACCACAATATGCCAATAGATTGTTTATGGTCGGTGACAGTTAAACCGAAGTGGAGGGTGAGTGATGAAAGGCATTCGAATGAAAATGAAATTATTTTCCTCTTCATCTCGAACATAGTTTCTTATGATATTTTTTTCCTCTTCATTTATATCTAAACGAAAGGGAAAATATCAAATATCGATGAATACTCTCTTCAGAAAAGTTCAGATTATTCTCAGATCTCCTTCATTCGTACAACCGAGTCGGTAAGTGTTACTTTAATAACAGCCAGACGGAAAGCTGAACTTTGCATTACTTTTCATTTTGGATATCGGACCAATAACATTCAACATTCATTACTGTAATTCGTTACATTACATCAGTAGTTACTGTGGTTGATCGTAAGACCGATACAATAGGCTTATGATATGAGAAATAAGATACATATGTTTTCGAATGGCAATCAGAAAAATATATAGCTCTCCGCTACTAACATGTTTGAGTGGAATTCGGAGACTAACATTGGTCTCAGAGACCGACTCACAAAAAAAGGTTGATGTTTCCATTAATTATGAGTTAAAGCATTTTATAGTTAAGGTAGGGTAGAGTAGATTCCCTAAAAATGGACTAGTCAGGTAATATGGACTACGGCTACATTTCGCTAGATGTCACTACAATCGCAGTGAAACTAGTTACATTCGAAGCGCGAGCCCCGCGCCACCCCGCAAGTCGTAG
>WOGL01000463.1:0-14694 GCA_015342145.1 Leptinotarsa rubiginosa | reverse complement strand
ACAATTAATTAAATTAATAAATATCAAATTGAATAAATAAACAACCCATGCATAATTCATACATGATATCAGTGTCTCAGTTTGTTCGACTAGTTTATTCTAAGCCCCCAGGTAACGAAATGAGCAACAAAGCGTTCAGATCTGCACCACACAACGTGTATCTGCAAAAACCACCCATCTTTGCAACTGGCATATGTGCTGCACCCTCCTTTTCCTTTAAACAGTTGAAAACGATTCCCGAATGCCGACTTGATTGTCTTTAACGCGCTGTTTGTGTCGTTCAATTAAATTAATTGTTTTAGGAGGAGTATCTGCTTCTAAGCTGGTTCGTTATTCTAATTTGATTGTTGTATTGTTCATAGTCCGTTGAAAAATCGACAAACGAATGGTGTTTTGTTTTAAACGGTTTCTGAATGATCATCAAATAGATTTTTCGAAAAGGGTGAGCTCTCTATAATGAAGTTTTGAACTTGACTCCTTTGAATGAACAAACTCGTTGAACTATGATACATTATGACAATTTTTTGAACGCAAAGTATATTGTCAAAATGAAATTCAAAATGATGTACTCAAACTTCTAAGTAAACTCTAAAATCCTTTCATTATTTCGCTGCTTTCAGAATAAAAACAGAATTTTCTGTGACCTACCTCCAGATATTCCACCAACCACTGGAATAAATATAATAATTTTTCTTTCAAGATAGCTCCATTGCATATTTCGCTCGTTTTTCAGAATATTTATTCAGTTCCGATAGGTATTGGTGTTACTTAAAACAAATATTGATATGAAAGAAATGTATTGCCATAAACTCTCAACGATAACATTAGCTTTTTTGAAATCCTCAACTATTTTATCTTTATCAATAGTGCAAAATTACAAAAGTTTTTCCTCCTATAATACTCTATAATAGGTATTTTACCAACTGCTCATCTGAAGAATTTATTGGAGTAACTGAAACTTGAAACTGACATGAATGAAATGTATCGACATAACCTTCCAACAATAAGTTATGCTTTTTTAAATGTCCAACTATATACGTGTTCGTAGAACAAAGACACTAGTTTTTTCTTCGTGCTACATATTTACTCCATAGTTTCTCCATTTTTGAAGACCTCAAAGCAGGTGCTGATATACATGAGATGTATCGACACCATCCGATCAGACATTTAACCGATTAATTTTAAAAAAATATTCTATTGTTATTATATGTGTCAAAATCACCCAACTTAATACTTGACCAACTCTCACAAAGATTTACTTTCTGAAACCCAACATGTCTGTCCCTGAACTGGTTTTTTTATGACACGATGTTTTCATCAGGCATTCTAAGGTAATTAAATCAGTATTTTACCTGTTATTTTCCTTGATAATATTCGAAGTTACTTGACTGAATACTCAACCAACTTTCAAAAAAATTTGTTTTCTTAACGATGGTTTCTCCTGTCTGTTACCCCATCAGGTATTTTACCCACCACTTTCCTCAAGAATGTTTCTCTCTCCAGTCTGTCCATGTATCGAATTCTCTTCATTGTGAACCTCTTATGCCATAAATATATCCCACAATCAGTTCCTACGTGAGTGCGTTTTTCAATTGCCAATTGCAAATGTGCTTTCTCGTCAGATTCAATCAAGGAAATGTCCTGCAACGCACCAGTTGGATTTATAGTCATTACCGTCCATTTGAATCGGTATTTGCTGAGGCTAATTGAAAATTACATAAAAACCCAAAGGCATCCGTCCGTTAGGTCTATGTTGGTCGAGCAGGTTATTTATTAATAAGTGTTTTGTATATGTTTTCTCTCGATACCGACGACAACATTCGTAACCGGTTTCGAAAAAACTACGATCAATTCCACTGGTTTCAATTGAGATGAGATTTTCCATATCCGATCGAATGCTAGTCGTCAGCAGTCTCAAATCCGTTAGGATTCCTAAATACACAGTGATCGTCGATAATTTTGCGGAAGAGAAAGTCATTTGTTTCATTCGATAGGAAAAAACATCAAAATGTATCATTCAGAAAGAGTAAGTATTCAACCGTTGAAAGGGTAAAAACATACCACACTAATTTCGATTCTAGGGCAAGATTTGGAATATTTTCTTAGAAAGTCAACTTTTTTCCTTTGCCAGAACAAAAATGCTGTTACTTAATGCGCGTTTTGCCCCAAATTAGCATCATCAGGAGATGAAGAAGTTTCAATCATTCTTCCAACAGAAGTTTCCAATGTCTTGATTGCAGACTGCAAATATGTTTCCGACAATTACTGTTTACAAAGCCTCTTTTACCAATTCATCCTAGTTTTTTGAAATTTTTCTCACACCTGTCTCCTACCAGAATTCGTAATAGTCTCAAACCTAAACCCCAATATTTTAGAAGTATTTATATAAATCGGAAAATCGTATGAATAATGACCATCAGACATAAAAACAGAAACATCATAAATAACGATGTCTTCAGAAATAAAATCACGCCCAAAACATTTCTTTGACGTTCGAGCAATAAATTGTAGCAAATGTTGGCCCAACAAATTATACTTTGGAAACGAAGGCAAAAAAAGAGACAGCAAGTGCAATAGAACAATAAAAATCAGATCTCTTGTTCGGCCAGCTTGGCCAGAGAATAGTTTCTCTTGCATTAGCGATGGGCCGTAAATTATTGGGATGACAGGAGTCATATTTTATTTGTCACCATAATCCGAAGGGACAGGAAGGTGTGATGACCCCAAGTTAATAAAAAGGAAAACTTATCTCTTCGACTTCAGTTGCTTCATACCTGTTAATACGTTTGATCTATTCGAGAAGAAATATGTCGGGAATATGATTTGATTTTTATTTTTGATTATCCACCTCTATGTCCATCCAAAAGTTGCAAATTCATATCTTCACCGACACTAAGACTAGCAAAAATTGTAGCATGGGATGACAGTAAATGAAAACCCAGGTAAATTTATTACAAGTGGATATAATTTTAACTTTTTTTCGGCTCGGAAGTATCAAATTTAAAAGTTAGACCATCTTGATGAAATTATTTGGAACCACGAAGCTATATACACTTCAGTAACTTTTAAAGTGTCAAAGTTTCAACTGTATCATTTTTAAAATATTGCTCACATATAGTGAAGACACAAAACATCTCAACTTAGTATTCTAAAGCACCAAAGAAAGGTTGGATAAGTATATCTTCAATTAGATTTACGTATGCAGAGATAGTATTGTGTAAAAACAATATTGGAGTCACTAATAGGAGTTTGTTCAATAGTAATGTTTTGAACGGTCAAGGTATGTCAGAATATAAATAAGGCTGATGAAGAGTACAAAACATTTGTTGATGAGGTTCTACGTAAACTTGTACATTCCTCAAATGAAGATCATCGAGAACTATTAAGGGCGTACTGGGTTAAAATCTTTGTAGGTTAGAGGGCATCTGACTGCTTCGTTTTCAACAATTGGGAATCTTGGTAGAGACTATCCTTTGCAAAAGAATTAAATTCAAAGTTTAGAGGTTGCTTTATCATTTTGAGCTAGGTTCATGCTATTACAAGCTGCTACTTTGTGTTGATAAGGATAGGTAGAATCGTAATGCTTATAATCGCATGCTTATAATAGCTTATAATAGCATGATTCACAGATTAGTCATTGTTTCTCTTTCAATAGATAATTTCGATAAAGAACTTAATATTAATCGAAATATTAAAATTGCATATAGAACAAGTAATACGTTGGGAAAGTTAGTTAAAAATAGTAAAGACAAAACATCCAAATTCGAGAAATCAGGAGTATATAAATTAAAGTTTGGAACGTGCCCTAAGGTATATATTGGTCAAACTGGCAGGACATTTAGGAATCGAATCCAGGAACATCATACGAGCTATGTAAATAAGAAAACAAATTCAACGTATTCAAATCATCTTCTAGAAGAAAATCATATCTTTAACGAAGAATTCGAAATTTTGCACATAAAAAATAAAGGTTTGAAACTGAATCATTTGGAAGCAATGGAAATTAATAAACTTAAAAATTCAAACGTGATGTGAGGTAATATGCTTCAGGTGTTCATAATTGAACAAGTACGTTAGATAGAGGTTCAGGTAATTTCTTAGAGGTACTCTCAATTATGGTTACCTGTAGTATATAAATATTGATGTAAGTATAACTTGATGTATAAATCACTTGAAAAAGATAATGTTTTAGCGAAACATGTTGTGATATATTTTCGAATAAAGTTTGTGGAGATCAAATCGTGAGGTGTAGTTTTTGAAATTACTATGGATCTTCATCAAGTAACGGCCGAATCAATCAGAAAAAAATGATTCAATCAATGGTACCTAGCACTTTTTTATTCAATTTTGATTGTTGTGGGATGTTCTTGGATGTAAGTTTACAATGATTGTCATTCCTGAAAATAAAGCTATATTCTATTCTATTATCACCTCGAAAAATTATTTTAAGAAGTAAAACTGGAACCTTTGGCGCAGAATAAATCCGAAAACAAACACTTTCTTATGGACTAATCTTTATGCACCAACATAAGAACACCACCGTGTATATACTTTTTTCTGACACGCTGAAGATTAAATTCATTTGGAAAAACGTCTCAGGAATTTTGTTCCATATAAAGGCAGTTCTCCAAATGTAAGAGTTCTTAAATAGTGAAGTTCGAGGTGATTCATTATAATATTCATGATACTGATATTATTTTATTGATTGACTTGCAGTTCAAATGAATTATTTCGATAAACTTCGATAAAAGTGTTATTTAAATATGTTACCTAGTATGAATTCTAAAATGCCTTGTCAAGTGAGAATTCGTGACAAAAGATTTTGAGCAGATTTCGCATTTATATGGTTTTTCTCCAGTGTGAATTAAAAAATGCGTCTTCAAGTGACCGTTAGAGGAGAAAGATTTCGAACAGATTTCACATTTATATGGTTCTACCCCTGTGTGAATTATAGAATGCTTTCGTAAGCTATAACTGTGAGAATAACATTTTGAACAGACTTCACATTTATAAAGTTTTTTACCTATGTGGATTTTGGAATGCCTCGTTAAGCCAAAACTATCGAAAAACGATTTTAAACAGATTTCGCATTTGTATAGCTTTTCCTCAGTGTGAATTCTAGAATGCGCCTTCAAGTGTGAATTACAGGAAAAAGATTTTGAACATATTTCACATTCATATGGCCTTTCCCCTGTGTGGATTCTAGAATGCCTTTTTAAGCCAAAACTATCGAAAAAAGATTTTGAACAGAATTCACATTTATATAGCTTTTCCTCAGTGTGAATTCTAGAATGTGTCTTCAAGTGTGAATTACAGGAATAACATTTTGAACAGATTTCACATTTATATGGCTTTTCCCCTGTGTGGATTTTGGAATGCCTCGTCAAGTCAAATTTATCGAAGAAAGATTTTGAACAGATTTCACATTTATGAGGTTTTTCTCCTGTATGAACTCTAGAATGCCTCTGTAAGATGGTACCAGTAAAAAAAGATTTTGAACAGAATTCACATTTATATGGTCTCTCGCCTGTGTGAACTCTAGAGTGTATCTTCAAGCGAGAATTACTGCAAAAATATTTTAAACAAATATCACATTTATGATAGTTTTTTCCTGTGTGAATTCTAGAATGCTTTTTCAAGGCCAAACTTTCGGAAAAAGATTTTGAACACACTTTGCAAATATATGGCTTTTTTCTAGTATGAATTTTAGAATGCCTTTTCAAGGTAGAACTATCAGAAAAATATTTTGAACAGATTTCACATTTATACGGTTTATCCTCTGTGTGAATTCTCAAATGCCTCTTCAACTTTGAAAGAATAGAAAAAGATTTAGAGCAGATTTCACATTTATGAGGTTTTTCCTCTGTATGAATATTGGAATGCCTCTCTAGGCCAAAACTATCAAAAAAGGATTCTGAACAGATTTCACATTTATAAGACTGTTCTCCTGTGTGAATTTTGGAATGCCTTTTTAAATGAAAACTTTCGAAAAAAGATTTAAAACAAATATCACATTTATACTGTTTTTCCCCTGTGTGAATTTTGAGATGCCTTTTTAAGGCAGAACTTCCTGAAAAAGATTTTGAACAGGTTTCACATTTATATGATTTTATTTCTGTATGAATTCTAGAATGCTGTTGCAAGTCAGAACTATTAGAAAAATATGTTGAACAGAATTCGCAATGATATGGAGTTTTCTCTGTATGAATTTTGGAATGCACAACTAAAGCAGAACTATTGGAAAATGATTTTGAACACACTTCGCACTGGAATGGTTTTTCCCCTGTGTCAGAACGGCATAAAAAAATTTCTGCCTCGTGGGATCTCTCGTGATTCTTCAAGTACCTAAAATCAGTGAAAGATCTGGAGCAGAAATTACACTGAATGAGTTTTTCATCTGCATGTACTCTTTCCTTGGTCTCAAAATCTGAAAAAAAGTAAACTCTTAATTGTTCACGCATGAGTAGAATAAAAATGAAGTAGAGATTTGGAAAAAGCTCCTCGACTGTCTACTTTTACATTAAACAAAAAAATGTGAGAAACTTCCGAAGGAGTGAAGAATAAATTTCATACAAAGGAGTGTAAATAACGCATAGAAGTGTTTTTCTGATGAAAACTCGAAACAAATGTCCTCCAAAAACAACTACTTTTACACAACATCGAATTACAAGAACTTCTTGTAAAGAAACTTGAAACTAAACTCATGAGAATCATGTAGAGCAAATTCAGTAGTCTTAAAATACTTACACTTATAGGAGTCAATATACAGGAATTCTTGTTATTCCTTTTTAAAAACAAACACCTATTTGAACACAGTCTACCACAAAATGTATATAGCACTAGAAATTTTGACTATGTATACCCAAAACATAGACTAATTATTACAGAAAGGAGCCCGTTCTATCAAAGCATGAAAATGTTCAACAAACTCCCCACTAGCATCAAACAAATGAATAAACTTGGTGAATTCAAAAAAGGAATTCATAAGATTCTACTGAATATAAAACCCTATACTATTGGCTAAATACCTCAGCCATACTGTCTGACATAATCTATCTTACTGCTGACGTTATTTCTGTTTTTGTATACTTTTACAATTATTCTTCAGAAATGAACATATTTATTATTATTATTATTATTACCTTTTTCAGAAGCTTCTTTGCACTGTTCAATACTCTCACCGCAATCTTTAGCAGTCGGCTCTTTCTTAACCATAACATTTCCATAAAAAATATTATCATATTCTATTTTTACTTGTTCCGTGTGGCAATCAGAGTAATCTGAATCCTTTGACAAAAACCCTGCATCATGAACGGGATCAAGAGTTAACACACAACTCTGTTGTTCCTGCGCTAAGCTAGCTTTTACATTTTTCTCACAGCCTGAAAATTTTTTAAAAGTATTCATCTGGCATTGTTCGAATCGATTTATTTTGAATGGATTTTCTCTGATTTCGAAATTTTCCTTTAGAAATCGAGTTCTAAACTTATCACTATATATAAATATTAACTCCAAATATGATGAGCTGTTTTTTCGGGTTTTGCTCCGTGTTCTGTGTTTTTTATTGTAATAAGGATTATTTTCATAATGTTTCGGCAAAGTCACATTCACCATCTTCAGGTGATGTCTGGAGTTTAACAACTTGACCACCTAGTTGTAAAACTCCAGACCGTCACAACACAGGGGGGAAACCTGAAAAAACAGCTCATCATATACATTATATGACAACCTACTTATGCAAAACAGCTGAAACTGTAAAGATATGTTCGAGACTAGCGTACCGACATAAAAATGGCTAATTGAATGTACGTAGCCAGCAAAATTTAAATATTCACCTTATTTTTGGCCAAAAAACGGAACCAAATTTTTCAATACTTATCTAGCCTACACACTGATGAAGGTACATCCAACTCAAACCAGTTTTCAGTTTGTACTGTAAGTTGAATCTTTTGAACTTTTTAATTAGTGAGAACTAAGAGATTGCACCTACTTTTCTGAGATTCTTCAGAGGAATCCTGTTCATACCTCGAACCAACCTCTATTTTGGTAGTCTTTTCATTGTCTTCATCCTCTGAGTTGCTTTGATGTATTTCGCTCTTAATTTCGCTTTTGACAAAGTCTGTATTAACTGACGGGAACTGTTTACTATCAAGACGACTTTCCTGGTCTAGGGTGAATTTTAAATCAGTACAATTGATTTTGGAGTCTTCAAGTTCCTGAGCTGTAACAGTCTGGTTGTCCATTATTTCATTTATGTCCCCATCAGAACCTGCAACTGTTCTTAAGCAATCATTCGTTCTCATAATTCGTCTAGAGATGCACCTCAAATATGAAATATTTTAACCGAATAATTTTACATACATTGCATGTTATGAATGCAGATCGTTCCACTTATAGACTCCTTACAGGCTTCACATTTGACCACCAAATCTTCCCTCATCTCTTCTTTTACTATTTCTATTTTGATATCAACATTTTCACGAAGAGAATTACCTTTCTTCATAATCAACTCTTCATGATTAGTATCCATTATTGAACACTGATTGAACAAAGATTAGGGTCAAACTCAATGAATTTCTTTCAGTTGATTATTCCTAAAACAAATAATAAATATTCTTCTGACACAATTGTGCTGTATCTCTGTGACGAAGGGTGCAATTTTTGTAATCTGACATAAAAGTCACCAAAAATCGAGAAAGCATTTGTGGTTAATAAATGAAAATTGATAATTACGATATATTCAATAAATATTCATTCATAACGTCTACAAAATATAACAAAATTAAATGCTATTTTTATAACCACTTATAAAATTGCCAATCTTCTTGGCCTAAGTCTACAAGTTGAAATTTACACTTATTCGTCATTCAATTCATTTTTTTCAGCAATATTGGAGGTGAATAAATGCAGAATGATGCAAACAAAGGTAAAATTCACAAAACTAGTTCATTAATGCTAAATCTTTTGAATAGATGATTAGCGACATGAAACTTTGAGTCCTGTAAACACTTACTTCTAATGATGTGATAATTAAGTGACATGAAAATTCCCGGAGGTGTTCGAAACGAATTTTCTCTCCAAATGATGACTAATTAAACGGGTTATAAGAACTCTACCTCCTTGACTCAATAAAAAAATCCAAGTGTTTGATCATATTGCATGGAAAAATATTTAGAGTGATCAAATACTTTCCCGTTCAGTGGAACCTTTACGAGAAAACTGACCAACATATGTGAAAACGTTTTAGAATTATAAATTGTAACTTCACAATCCATTTTTTGATCCATTGGAGACTAAGTAAAATAAAAATCATTTTTAGTAATTGAGTAACCTCATTTTTATTTTGTCCCCGAACATAATATGACGTACCACAATACAAACCTCTAAATAATATATAATACAAGGAGGAAAGTATTCCTGCAATCACGAAATGTATGTATTTTCATTTCAAAGAAAGAAAAACAACCACAAATTTTTGACAGAACATATGCAAAAACCACAGTAGAAAGATATTAAAGACATCTCTTCTCCGTGTGTGTGTGTCCATAGTGATCAGAAGCTTCGTCAGGGTGCGCAGCAGTCTTACACGAGGCAATGTTGCCACCCAAACTATCAATAAATCATATTATTAACTGCTTGAAACCTGTCAACTCTTTTTTTGATATATGAATTGTTGGACCTCAGCTACTAGAGCTATTAGTCACATAATTCTTCAATAAAGGTGTCTATATTGTTTCATCGAATAAGTAATACGTGAAATTGCTCAACTCGCTACGCTCGTTTCGCAAACTTTTTCACTCACAAAATAAAACCTTATCTTTTATCACTCATAAATACCTATTCTATAGTCAAGAAAATGAAGCGATAACATTCCCAAATTTATATTTTCAACTTTTGTTACATACTGTGTGAGGGAGAATTTGACAACAAATTTCAAGTTATAAAAATCACAACTATTATAAAAATAAAATAATAATAAAAAATATGGCTTATGCGGTTCTTAGCGATCATACTTTCATAGCAACTGGGTTTTGATTGTCTTTCGTGACTTTTTCAGATTCGATAATGTTCAGATCAGTTTAACCTAGAAGATGACAAATATTTTTCATCAATCCTAATGTATATTCCCTCATTCTGATATACCGCAAATAAAAGTTAACCAAAATTTACAAACCATTTATTAAATATTGAAGTAAAAATTAATGATACAGACAATGAACAACAAATCAACATGTATTTCAAAGTGGTTGATAGTGTTTCACTATGAATGTTAAAAGTTTGGACTTTTACTATCTGAATTGGTGTTGAAAGATTCGAAATTTATGGATGAACAAATATAATGGAAATTATTGAAATTTTAAAATTATTGTTGTAATTTGTAGGAAATCGAACTGTAAACTCTACTGAACCAGGTTTTAATAATGAATATACAAATGATACATTTTTATGTATTAACAAATAAACAATAACTAACTAAATCAACAACTATTTCCAAGGAATCATAAAAACAAGATCAATCAAAATGAAGTGAACATGGATTACTTCAACAATTATCAACACTTCATTCCTTTTTTTTCAATTTGTTCTATAGATTTCGATTTTAGCACCATTTTAGATAATAGAAGCCAAACTTGTAATATTAAAAAAATTCACAATAACATAAATAAATGAATATAAAGTTAAAAAAATACTGATGATAGTTGGTTCATGTACTAGACTTACTGAATAACGTTTTAAACTCTATAAAATAAAATGAAACAAGTATTACATCAAAAATAACGTTGAATAGTTCTCCTTTGTAAAAGTAAAAGAATGGTGTAGAAACGCTGAAATGAATTTTCATCGTTGAGTATAATTTGAAACTTCTGACATGAAATGAATCTATTGAATCTTCAGGATTAATTTTTTTTCACTTAGTTTTTGGTAACTTTCTTTTTCTCGTTCTCTTGATGCGCATTTCGATAATCAAGTTAGCAACAAGTTTTCAGTAGATTTATTTAATAGCAGAGTTTCCAATTCTACCTATCAAGGTATAATTTTTTTTTCATGTATATGAATTATCTCATGAAGAACCAAAGTAGAAGTATTCAAAAAATGTTTTGAACTTACTTCCATTTTCATGATTTTGATCTTGTGTGAATTTTGGAGTGCCTTGCCAAAACATCACTACGTGAAAAAGATTGCGAACAGATATTGCATTTAAATGGTTTTTCACCTGTGTGAGTTCTTGAATGCACAATCAAGGCAGAACTATCGGTAAAAGATTTTGAACAGATTTTGCATTTATACGGCTTTTCTCCTGTGTGAGTTCTCGAATGAACAACCAAAGAAGTACTATCGGCGAAAGATTTTGAACAGACCCCACATTTATATGGTTTTTCCCCTGTATGAATTCTGAAATGCCTCTCCAAAGCAGATTTATCAAAAAAAGATTTTGAACACATTTCACACTTGTATGGTTTTTCTCCTGTGTGAATTCTCAAATGCCTCGTCAAAGCAAAACTATCGAAAAAAGATTTTGAGCAGAATTCACATTTATATGATTTTTCTCCTGTGTGAATTTTAGAGTGTTTCCTCAAATCAGCACCTTCGAAAAAAGACTTCAAACAAATTTCACATTTATGAGGTTTTTCCCCTGTGTGAATTTTGAAATGCCTTGCTAGGCCATAACTATAGAAAAATGATTTTGAACAGACTTTACATTTATATGATTTTGCCTCTTTGTGAATTCTAGAATGCTTTCGCAAGTCGGAACTACCAAAAAAAGATTCTGAACAAATTTCACATTGATAAGACTTTCCTCCTATGTGAATTCGGGAATGCCTCGATAGAGCCCAACTATGGAAATAAGATTTCGAACAGATATCACAGTTATATCGTTTCTCTCCGGTATGAATTCTAGAATGCCTCTCCAAGGCAGACCTTTCGGAAAAAGATTTTAAACAGATTTCACATTTATTGGGTTTTTTCCCTGTATGAATTCTGGAATGCATAACTAAGGTAGAACTCTTTGAAAATGATTTTGAACAGATTTCACATTTATGTGGGTTTTCCCCTGTGTGAATTTTCAAGTGAACATCCAAGGCAGACCTATCACAAAACAATTTCGAACAGATTTCGCACTTAGAGGGTTTCTGATTTGTATGAATTATGGAGTGCACTTCCAAAGCAGAATTATCAGAAAATGTTCTTGAACAGATTTCACATCCATAACTATTTTTTTCTAAATCAATTGAAGAACTATGTGATGCTTCTGCCTCATGGAATCTCTCGTGGTCCTTCAAGAGCCTAAGGTGAGTGAATGATCTGGAGCAGAAGTTACACTGAATAGGTTTTTCTTCTGTATATAGTGTTTCATTAGTCCCAAAATCTGAAAAAAAAAATATAATTTCGATTGTTCATGCATGAATGGAATAGAAACAAAACAGCTATTTAAAAAGTATATGCAGGCTTTAGTAATAATAATAATAATATAATATTTATAATATAATAATAATATTTATTAACTTCTCTCGTTAAAAAGTATAAAATTTCTTTCACAAAATAGTACACAGTAACAAGGAAGACGTCCATAGTGTGTAAAACACAATAAACATAATACAATACAAATTAAAAAAATGGAGTGTAAAACATATTAAATATAAAACAATACAAATTTAAAAACATTTACCGTCTAACATACAAATGGGGTGTAAAACATAATAAATATATTACAATACAAATTTATAACATTTATAGTCAACATACATATGAGAGGGTAAATTGTTTACTAATAGCTGCCCGTCTAGAGTGAAGAATTATACTTCATGTATCAAAATATGACATTTTTTCCAGCGCGTACTATCTAAAATTGAAGAAAAGCAGGTTAAGTAATCACTTCTGATTTTGCGGGAGAAACGGTTATGAAATCATATTGTATGATACGTTGCTGTATTCAAAATGAAAAATGGAGTCGTATACAGGGTATACTTCAGTTTCGGCCCACATAAAAATACGAAGTTAATGACGAAACGTTGCAGAAAAATTCTGTTTGCGTTACCGTGTAGTCCTTAAAAAGTGGCCATGACAAAGTGCCATTTGTTTTACATTTCCTTTGAATATATTTCTGAAACTACTCGGAATATTGAAACTTTCTAAATGACATATTATTAGCCACATACATGCGCTACTTTTCTCTAATTCAGTCGACCCCGTATCACCTACCGTCTCCGATATCCCATTGCTGTTCATTCTTATCTTGGACAAAGTGTATAGCTCTGCCGCCACATAGCATGTATTCTCGCCATGTACCCTGTTCGTCTGGGCTCCCTATCCCCGTAGCAACATATAGGACACAACACAAAACGTCCACTGTCAATGCCACGGTTGTCGTTGGTAGACAAGTCATCCTTTTGGGTCCCACCACAGTGCCTCTGACCCAATCGTACGAGTCGGCTGTGGAGACCCCTAACTCGCATTCCAGAAACCAAGTTTTGATTATACTGGGTAGTTTGCCCTGTAGACTCACGGTTCACACTGGAGGAAGAGTAGTGTTCTACCTCCCGGGTATGCCTGGGCTGCTGGTCCAGTTCTGCACCGAAACTCCCTCATCTAACGCCCAAACAACCACATCTGTCAAAATATAGATTCTGCTGTCCACTGTTGCTGTCCTACTTGATATCTACAATGTTTTTGATTATATCTTCTCACATTACTTCATCCAGCTGATTGCCTTCAGTCTCTCAAAACGCCAGAGTCGGTACCGCCATCTCTACCCCAAATATGGAGTCCTACTGGGCTCTATCTTGTCTCCGTCCTCCATTCCAAGTTTCATCCACGACCATCCAACGACACAAAAACCTCTTCGAGGTGTGTCGAAGACACAATGCTATAAATTTCTCTGCCCCAGATATCCGTATAGTACAAATCCCATCCCAAATCATCAGAAAGAACCCTATCAAAATACAAGCATCCTATTCAGCCACCTTCACAATACCACACGCCCAAGACCAACTAATGACAACATTAATTAGGAAAATAACCGACCCGACACCGTGCCAATCTCCTAGAAGTACTGAGTACAGTGGATGCGCCAGTAAAACTCTACTAGCAATCCAGGGAAAAAAACCTTCTATAATTTTCACTACTGATACCCCTTCAACTGACTTCATAACAACATTGAACCCACCCAATTTGACATGAGATTTCAGTAAACAACCGGAACAGCAGCAGCATTAACACCTCTGCAATCAATATGTTTGCCACCCCTCTGGAAGCCAAAGTTTATTGGAAAAGAAGCTCCCGTTTCACCCAATCAGACTTTTAGAAGCAATGGAGGATACCCTTGACATCCTGAATGAGTTTCCGCTGGCGATCAGTGGGTAGCCCCATTGCTCAGAGCCATATCACAATTCAAACCCCTTTCTCATCAGTTCCAAACCCCACTGAAAATCTACCATAGCAACTCTTTGTATTCTCGAAGTAATATTTTATTTGTAACTCAATGTTTCTTATATGAACTTACATAACCCATTTAAAACCACTACAAATATTTTCAGAAAAATCTCCAATTTTTTGACATATACATATTTATTCATATATACTAAAACATATCTGGGGTTTGAACAAAAAAAAAAAAATAATAAACTAAACAATATTTTTTTGAGTTGCGTAAACGCAACATTGGTAACAAATGCATAAAAAATTTCAAAATAT
>WOGL01000462.1:0-14695 GCA_015342145.1 Leptinotarsa rubiginosa | reverse complement strand
AAAAATACGGCTTCAGTCTGTTTAGAAATCTGTTTAAAATATGTTTTTCCGTTAACCAGCTGGCGCACCTTTACGAACGACAACCCTCAGAAGTCGATACTTGTGCTAGCTAAGGATTAACAAGGTCTTACTTTTTGAGGTGTGATTTCTAACACGGGTTGGATGATAGCAAGTGAAAATCGATCGTTCAGACTAGGGCTCGAACCACCGACCAACACGGCAGTCAATTCGAGTGGGTGAACAAAGCACCCACGTCGAACCACCTGACTACCGACCATTTACGTACTCTGTCACTATATTCGAACATTGGGTCATCATTATTTGTAATTTCAAGCAAGTGTTAGTTTTGAAATATCTTGTTATATGTACTCGTGGTTCATTCATGCTGGTTGCTCTTTCAAGTTAAAGTTGAGTTGGCTGGAATGTCATGATATTCGTATCAGTGAGTTGAGCGATTTAAAATACATCCACAGTAAGAGATGAATGAAAAAATTGTATGGATCATAAAATAGTAACAACCATTTCATGATTGAGAAATGATCACTGGTGTAAACTAACCTTGCCACAATTTGTTGGTGCATGTAGAAAAACAGTTCTCCCCGTCTGTTTTTGTTAACAATTTCGATGGGGCCGTTGAAGGGGTAGATCAAGTGCCAGTGCCAATGATGAAGGTTGACTCCTATGTCTTCTCTAAAATAGGCGATGCGGTGTTCAGGGTCCAAATCGGAGGCTGTATAATCTTTAGGGATTTCAATTGGGTCCTGAAATAATTATATTGCTCTGAAGTGGAGAGTGAAAGACTCATACATGAATTTGAATGTTTTGACAATAGCATTGTATATAGTTCAACTGAGAAATTACCAAACATATAATGGTAGTCAAATCACCGATATTCAAATTTGTATCTCTTTAGACGATAGAAATGTAGCCGGCTGAAGTTTTACTGAACATTAATTTCAACTTCTGAAAAGTCGCAGAAAATTTGAAAATATAACAAAACATTTCCAGTGCCACGCCTGACTAGAACTAATTTTCCACGATGTAGGCTCCAGGGTTTTACGTGGTGGTGGTCTTGTCTCTGTTGGTGAGGATGTCTTCGTCAATGCAGGCGAACCATATGTGTATGCTCCTTTTTTTTTCGTTTTGATAATTTTTCTGTCCATTTTTGCACTATGGGCTCGTTTTAACGTGATTCCTAACACGCGTTGGACGATAGCAAGTGAAAATCGATCGTTCAGCCTGGGGCTTGAACCACCGACCAACACGGTGGTCGATTCGAGTGAGTGAACAAAGCACCCACTTCGAACCGACCGGCTACCGACTGACTACAAATAAAATGGAGCATCGAAAATCATCACTTGATTCTTCCACTTCATATATCATCCCTATTTCAATAGGATTTCGTTCTTATTGTTTATAAAATCTACAACGACATCCATCATTGACTGAAGCCAATTGAAATTAGCTGTCTCCATGACAGAAATAACAAACTTTACAAGATAAACCTTTATAACCCCTACTTGAGTTGTGGGCAAAATATTTTTTCCGAAGCATTGTTGAGCAGAAACCAATTTTGTTTCTGTTTTTTGTTTTGGAAATGCACACTTGTAGTTGAAACAGAAGTGTTTGGAATTGTTTCAAATTACCCCTTTCAATATTTTCAATACATACACTATGTTAAGTGAAATCTAATGTAATAATGAATATTTTTGTTATTATTATACAGTGATATATCAACTACAACCTTTTTTTCCCAGAACACTATTTATTTCTCCGTCAATAACATTACAAACCATCCATGCCGTATCAATAGGAGAGTTCTTGTCGAATAAAAGAGTGATACGTCTATTTAAATAAAAAAAACTTTATTGGTAATGAAATTCGAACACTGTACTTCAACTGAACTTCATAATTATCATACTTATTTAACTTGTTCACTAGACGCTTTCAAAGATTTCGAACTACTCGCCGTAACTACTCAATAACTTACAGTTTCGCGTGTGTACATATTAGACGTTACATCACGTTGTCGATTCTCTCGTTGAAAAAAATTCCAATTTAAACAACTATTATAACTTTACTTTTCTCATTTTTCAACTAAACACTTACCCTTGACAGTGTAGGAACGATGTTGGCTTCCTCTCTAGCTCTGGCAAATACCTTGCCGTCGATGTACTTGTCCGGAAATGAGTGGACAAAGGACGGCAAATCAATGTCTTGTGTATCAGGACGATGCAGCAAAGCAACAGATAGACAGTAGTTGAAAAGGTAAGGATTGACACGGTCTCTGGTGTAAACTGCCACTGACAGGAGTTCGTCCACGTTTCGCATACCTGTAGAAAATGTTCATTGTGATTTAGCATTATTATCATTCACAGGTACGAAGATATATTTTTTTTTTGTAAAATGACTTTTAACATGTTTGACTTCCTTAGGTGAAGATTCTGAAATAGAGAACTGTGACGCTAGTTTCGTCATAAATGACTTTCATCAATGAAAAAAAATTATCATTTGAGTTTGAATTTATTCCACTAACACTTTTTTATGAGACTTTCACTAAATACAAAATGGTTAAGGTTTTCGCGGTCGAGGTTTTCAGTGTTACTATTTTTATTCGGGTTCGAAGGTCATCGATTTTTCAAATTTCTTCATGATGTTTTGCTGGTGCGACTGGCTAGCTTCTTCAGAGGTTCACAAATCGATGACTGGGTATTACGACTGCGTAAAGCATATTCATGTTGATTGAGGTTAGATTGAGTTAGGTTAGGTCCAAAGTAAGTAGTACATGATGGAATTGGCCGATACTTGATGAAAATCCATTAATATCGCATTCAAAAAGCATTGAATTGATTTGTGCAATTGGCAAAGTGCACAAGTCTATATGCAGTCCAACTAAACTCTCTTTCCATAAAAATGTGAAGAGAAGGTAGATCTAGAAGGATCTCCAATTGTCTATAAGTCTATATGCAGTCCATCTAGCCTCTCTCTTCAGAAAAAATGTGGAGAGGAGGTAGACTTAGTAGGATCTCCATAGCCGCTGACGGTGTGGTACTGATGGCACTACTGATGGCTAGATAGTTTGATATGATAATTACTGTACTCAGGTCAGGTGAATTCTTAATAACAATCGTTGATGCTTTTCTACCTGTCGTCATCATGTTTGTACTTCCTGAATTTTTTAGAATGGGATTCAATATTCAGTATCCCGTATCAGAAGGCTATGGTATCCCTGGTTAAGAGCAATTAGTTTCGTGTTTTCAAACAGAATATTCTGCAGGTTCATTCTCCTTCAATCTCATTTCCATGGATCTTCTGGTGGTTCCGATGTATACGCTTCCACAAGTGCACGGTATGCGATATACCGCTACTGCTAATAGTGAGTCTCTTTTGTCTTCAGCCGGCCTGAGGCTTTATTGTATCCTACTGGTGAGTTTGAGAGTTTTCCAATTATGTCTATGATCCTAGGGATATATAGTGCATACGCGCGTGCAATCATCTGAGTCTCCTTTCTGTTTTGGACCGTGGAACTCTTCAGTTTCATGGCCTTGTTGATCTCGAGTACACTGTATTCATTCGTTCTCTCAAGGTCACGTGAAAATGTTTCAGTTCTGCCTCTACATGCTCTGGTTCACATATTCTTTGACCCTGTTTAGTTAGAGTAGAGGCGACTCCTCTCTTTTGACTAGGATGGTGGTTTGATATTGCATGCAGTTACTTCTCCGTATACGTGGGTTTTCGATCCACTTTGTGAATAGTCTAGCACCATATCGTTCGATTATTACATCAAGGAATGCTGGTCCCCTTCATTATACATGGTAAACTTGATGCTGAAGTGTTGAGTATTCAATTAGTCTAGGAAAATGTTTAGAGCGCCCCTTCCAAGTTTCCAGATGGGAAAGTTGTCATCCACGTAACGTAGCCACAATGCTTTCAAGTCAAAGCCGTCAATTGCCTTCTCTTCCAAACGTCCCATGAAGAAGTTGCCCATCACTGGGCTAAGTGGGCTTCTCATCGCCACACCATCTAATTGCACATAGTAGTTTCTCCTTCATTGAAAGAAATTTTCAGTAAGACATCCTCCGTAGAGTCCAACGATATCACTAGTAAACAAGTAGGCTAGCTTCCTCAGAGAGTCTTCCAGTGGGACGTTGGTGAACAAGGACACAACTTTGAAGCTGACCAGAATATCTGTCCGCTCCAGAGTTGAGTCCCTAATTTTACCTAACGAAGTCTGTAAGATCATTGACGTAGGAGTTCGTCTTTCCCACTGGAGGAGTGAGGCCAGATGCTTCGCCAGGTGGTAGGTAGGAGAGCCCGGGGCACTTACTATTGGTCTCAGTGGCATTTTGGTTTATGTATCTTCCTAAGACTGTAGAGCCTGAGTGGAATGGCTTGAGTTGAATACCCAGTCATCGGAGATGAACTTAAGATGTGTGAACTTCTGAAGAAGCTAATCACTCACGCCAGCGAAAAGTCAGGAAGGAATTCCAGAAATCGGCAGCCTTCAAACCCAAATAAAAATAGTGACACTTCCACGCAACACGTGCTTTGTTCAGTGACAACCTCAAAAAAATAAACGAAAAGTGCATTCGAAGTGGTTGTTTCGAGAGAAATTTTTCATTCTTGTAATTCAATTTTCCTGTGAAAGTAGTTATTTCTTAAGGAGTTTTTCTTTCACTATGTTCTCAGAAAAACATTTTTCTACTACACATCTTTGTCAAAACTTTATTATGATTTCAAATGCTCTCACTTTCCTTCGAAAGTTTTACATCCTTTTTCTATATGAAAATGGTGAAAGTAGAAAGCTAAAACGGTGTTTTTTCAAAAATTAGGCACTCTCGAAATGCGGAATAATGAAAGTAGATACCAAATGACAGGGAAACTCACCCATGTATATTTCTATGAGTCGTCCAGCAATTCTAGCATGCTTAGGGATGAAGAGAGAAAAGTTTTGATCGCGAGGAAGGTCCAGAATTTCTCCGAGTGACGGAATTGGGATGTCTCTCACAGGGACCTTTTTGGTAGCTTCTTCTCCGAATTTATTGACAATCTGAGTTCCAAGATTCTTGTATTGATCAGGCTGTGGAAGAATGTCGTATTCAGTTTTCTGTGTATAACCAAATATGTGTATATGTTCAATATACAGGGTGTTTCTCAACTATGGTACGAAACTTCTAAGGGTGATTCGTTAGGTCGTACGCCGAACTAATGAAATTCATCATGAATTGTCAATTACCTTCAAACATGAGTAATTCCATGTGCTGAAGGAGATTATGTGGAACTGGAAGTTTTCACAGAAATGGAGGTGGTAGAGGACCAGAAGCTGTGACCACTCCTGAAGTAAAAGAAACTATGCTTGCTGCGATAGAAGAAGATCCTTCAAATGGTACCTGGAAGATTGCACTGCAGGTGGAAGTCAGTCCAAAAACCATATAGACATTTCTAAAATGGAACATCCTATACCCATATCACTTACAGCGGGTCCAAGCTCTACTGCCTCGATATTTTCACCCAAGATTAATGTTTTGCAGGTGGTTGATTCAAACGATGGCAGACAATGATAATTTTTCACCAAAAATTTCATTTACGGACGAAGCAAATTTTTCACGAGATGCTATCATGGCCATTTTGACCATTTGACCATTGACCATTTTTGGGCCGTCGAAAATCCCCACGTTATTAGAGAAAGTCATTTTCAGTAACAATTTTCGCCGTACGTTTGGGTAGGAATTATTGGTGATTATCTAAATGGCCCAGTTTTCCTACCAGCAAGGTCAACAGGTGAATCTTAGACGGAATTTTCACGAGATCATTCACCCATTTTGTTAGAAGAAGTGCCAGACTTGTAAGAAGCAATATGTGGTTAATGCACGACACGACTCCAGCTCATTTTAGTGCTTTTGCTCGTCAGCATCTCGCATCACCTACCGTAATCGCTGGATTGGACGTGCAGGACCTCAAAATTGGCCAGCTCGCAGTCCTGATATGAATCCTCTAGATTTTTATTCATGGGGTCATCTGAAGGCTCTTGTTTATAAAATACTAGATGTGAGTGACTTGGGAAATCGGATAATTTACAATTTCACTGTCATAAGGAATACTCTAGGTGTCAGGAAATCAAGGACAAATCGATTGCAGTCGTGTATTTTATCAGAAGGTGGACATTCTGCTCATTCACTTCAAGGTCGAATTTGTTTACTTTTGGTTTTTAATTTATGTTGTCCATAGAGGGTTTTTAGAAATGATTTTTTTTTTCTCGAAAAGGAATCTTGATATGAAGAAAACACAAGCGGCGCCAAAGTTGTATTTTCAGTTGCCCAAGTCACTGGCGTTTTTTTTTAATAAATAATGTTGTCTCCGGTGCCCACTGAGACGCCACTGAGTCTAATAATTTCAATCTAGTTCGAGGTAAATGAGCGTCTTTTTGCTTCAAATAACTTTGAGAATATTAATGATATTTTATAAATACCGTTTTTTTCTAAATTCAAACATATGTTCATTGGAATTTTTTTTCTTAAAACAACCTAACGAATCACCCTCTGAAGTTTCGTACCGTCGCTAGGAAATACCCTGTATTTTCAAAAATTAGGTTTTCTCAATGGTAGTAATGTAATCATGAACCTAGACTTACCAAATAAGACTGAGGAACATCAAAAACTGTATTATCTTTTCCCTTAGGCATGATAACTAGTTCTCTTGGACGTTCAAACAATTTGACGATGTTTTTCTTAGCTTCAGACATATTGGATGAAATTCTGAAATAGAAAAGCTGATTGAGACGAGATAGTTTTTTGAAGTGTCTGATATTTCACAGAACGACTCCACAAGTCCATTGAAGATAAAAATTTCAAATAGGTATGTATCCCACAGGCTTTCATTTTTTAAATACAGTGTATTTTTTTTGATATACGTTCAAATTGTATCAATATTTGGATCCAAATTGTTAGCCACTAAAATTGGCAGAATATTTTTTAAACAAAAGGCACTGTTGTGGTTAATTTTCAACCTTGATTACAGAACGTCATGTAGGGAAGTAGTTCAAGAGAATGAAATATTAACTGTGGCAAGCATATTGATTTCAAAACTCCTGACATACATTCATGAGAATATAAGACATCTTGACCTACGATCAGAAGTACTTAATTATAATACTAGAAAACACAATAGGCTTACAACTCGAAAATATATCTATACAAATTATGAAAAGTCTCTTGTGTTTGTTGGAACGAGTATTTATAATAAATTGCCAAACAGTATAAAGACACTGCCTCCAATTGCCTTTGAACAAAAACTTAAATAATTTTTATCGTCTCACAACTCGAAAACATATCTATGAAAAGTCTCCTGGTTTGTTGGAACGAGTATTTATAATAAATTGCCAACCAGTATAAAGACACTGCCACCAATTGCCTTTAAACAAAAAACTTAAATCATTTTTATCGACAAATGGCTTCTATACAGTAGACTAATTTTTATTCAAAGTTTCTATCTTATTTTATCATATACTGACTGTTACCTTGTTACCTTGTCTGATTGTCTAAGGCTAATGTTGATGTGAGGCTAAGTTCTTTATGTATTTGTGTGTATATATATGGTATATATGTGTTGTGTATATATGTGTATATACATTATACTATTTGTAGTACTTTTTATATCAGATCAAGATATTGTTTGACATATCCCATGCATGTACCTAATTTATCACAAAGGATAAATAAATTCTATCTATCTATATAGGATTTTTTAATATGAGAAAGTCAAATTTGATTTTTGTTCCACTTTTACTTGTAGACATCTTTCTCTGTTTTGAGAAGACATGATTTTTTTGGCATGTTTCTATCACGTTCTATAGGTAGTGAAAAAATAATTTTCAAAATATTTCAATGAGAAATAATCGATGATTTTAAAAATCTGAAATATTCCTATAAAATTTTTGTCTTCACTAAAACTTCAAAAATCAAGTGTACTCACTCTTGGAATCAAAATTATTGTTTTCTTACTAGTCGTATCAATTTTCTCAAAAGAGACTAAGTATCTCAACTGCCCCATTAAATTTGACAGTAAAATTGCAAAATTCTCTCCAATATCAAAGAAGAAATATCGGCAGTTCAATGAATATGACGCTTTATTCCAATTGCTACCTGTGGCTAAGAGAAAATGGTTCAAAAAGATATAAGAAAGAGAAAACTTCATTAACAATAGAATGGTTTCAAATTGTGAGAAACTTTCATTAAAGAGAAATGTCAGTTGAAGTTGACAGTGACCAAAAATCTTTCTTTTGGTTGCTTGAGAAACAGTTGTACCTATTTCTAATGAAACTCACGTCTAGAAAAGTGTTCCATTTCTGGTTTTCTGGAACAGTGCTATACCTATTTCTAGTTCTCGCAGAGTGCTGAGTAGATGAAAAACATGTTTAGAATACTTTGGAATTGGAGTTATTGAATATAGCATGTATGCACGTCAGTATGTGGAAGTGATTTTCAATTATTTTCAATGAATTTAGGAAAGAATGAATTTTAAGTTTGATGAATTTTGGTTGAACAAAAGAAAATTATACATGGAGGCAAGAATGTCGTATATGGAGTAATAATCTGATATAACCAAATATAAAATGAAAGAAATTTCACTTTTCAAACAGAAAAACTCAACAGGATAAACTTGAACCACTCTCCACATGACATATCGTTGAATTTACTTCTTTTTCGGAACCATACAACCTGTCATAGTCATGTAATATCTCTGATGAAGCAGTCAACCATCATTTAATTAATTGCTTCACTATATAATAAATTTGTTGAGGTCTAAGCTCCCCTCTGATGGTTAATTAGAATAGCCTCAGCTAGACTCCACCATCAATATCATTATATATTCATCTCCCATTTGTAATTTATCCCTAATTGAAGTCGAGTCTATGTTATATCAACAACAAGAATATCATATTTTCAATTCTGAGTAGTAATATCTCCTCACCTGTTGAATCTTTCTATATGAAGACACAAACTTGAACTGAACGATAATAATAAAAAATCAAACTTTTATTCATTTCTGAAATTTGCAAGGTGGTCAAAATGTTCACTGTAATCAGTTGTTTCTTAGGAATACCTTTGTCAATATTTGTTTTTGCTGTAGGATGTGGGTTTGATAACTGGAAAAAAGTTATTTTCTTTGGCGTGAGAAACTGGTACGTAAAAAACATCGAAATTTCAATATTTATTTCACCCGTATATTTATTGATTTTATCAAATCCGTATTCAAAATGTATGAATTAGGCCCATTTCTGAAATTTTCAACAAAATAAATATTCAAAAAGCTGATGGATTGAGCAGCAGTCTACAAGATATAGAGTCCCTGAGTGAATCTAGATAGTAATGATAATAATATAAGTTTATTCATGAAAATTTATTATATTCAGGGTAAGTATGCAACATATGGGAAACTTATTTATTAAGGGTTTTTTGACAAAATGTTATTCTTGATAAAAGTTTGTGCATCCCCTAAAACTAAACATGCACCAAAATACATTGAAACATACGAAATATACGAGGAGCTTTCAAATATTTGATTTTGAGACATGAATAAAGTACTCTTATTTTGAAAAATCTCGTGAACTGTTATTTGAAAAAGTTGTTCAGCATTGAGAAATACATCTAGATTTGAAGTCATGGCTATCCGAGTGGAGTTTTATTTTATAACCATTTTTTTTAAATGGGTACTACGAAAAAAAATTTTGCTGAAACGATAAATAGACAGCATCTTGTATAAGACGGTTCATTTTTGAAGCCTGTGATATTACGAGTTACACAACTATGGTGTTAATCACGATCATTTTTTTCAAAGAGTAAAATAGTTTTCAAAGTTTTTGGTGCAAAGTTATTTTTAGTTTTTGTTAACACCGAAAATTACTCAAAATTATTCAGTACTGTAACAAGAACATACTATTCAATGATATCAAATCACAAAACATCAAAATAAAATAGGTATTTCGGAACAAACTTGTTGATTTTCTGGAGACTCTCTTGTCCAAAATAATTCTCCAAAATAATCTCCAGATTATTATCTTATTCTAATATCTATTCTAATAAGAGAGGTCAAATAAGAGCATGATAAAATCTGTAAAAAACATATAGTTAAATTACTACTTCAGAATTTATAAATGTCAATGAAATGAATGAAAGTAAAATGAAAATATTGTAAAGAAAAAATATGTACCTTATCATTTGTCCAATGTAAAAATCTCTTAAATCGAGATGAGTGGACCGATAGTAAACCACTTGTAGCACAGGTCCTTTTTTATCACGAAGCAACATTACTTTTTGAGTTTTTACTGATCCCTCTTGAATTGATACAATGGAAGCTACAAAAAAAATAGGTACAATCAAACTTATACCTAACGATATTGTAGGTAAATGTTTCAAACCTATCAAAAGAAATTAATCAAGTAGACATAATGTCAAAATGAGTTCGTCAACCCACTTCCTATCAACTTTAGAAACTATACATATTGATAAAATTTGGAAAACTTATTTTTCAGACACAGATTATCAATCCGGTGCCCCAAGGTTTTACACAGTGGTCGCCTCAATCACCAGATATCTCTCCTACTGACTAGTTTTATGAAACTTTGTAAAATCGGAAGTTTAAATGAAAAGTTTCTCATTAACTTTTCTCCGTTAGTTCTATTGATATGTGTATATTTTTAGCTTTTAGGCCGTTTTCGGACGGTGCGTAGTCTGCACGTAAGCGCTGGCCCATATGCCAATTCAGACAGTACGGTTGAGACCCGCAGGTGATTCCCGCGTCCACATCGTCTGAATGGCTATATACACGGCAACATCTAATAGCGGCTTGATTATAAATTTACATTCTGTTGACTTATTTCTTATGAGAGTTTTGTAATAATTAAAGCTGCTCCTTCATTCTTAAAAAGGTTAGAGAATATATGGTTTTCACAAAAATCAACAAACAAAAACTTGAATTATTGTAGACACTATTTGTACAATTGTATTTATGTTCTTAATTTACCTTATAAAATGAGGTGCATCATAAAATCGCCTAGTGTTAAACGTTTTGTTATCCGCTGTCAAATGAGAATGATGAAATCAATTACATGAAAGATCATAGTTGAAACAAAAATCTGTTGGTATTTATGTCTACAATGGGTTTTAAAAAAGCTGTAATTTCCTTATTAACAACACTCAAATATCTAAACTTGTGTGAGCTGAGGATTAACTAGGAGTTACCTTTCAACGTGCGATTCCTAGCAATCAACAGTCAATATTATCGACCTTTCATTAAAATGTTCAAAAATGAAATGGAGTTCAAGTCTAATAAAATTAATGAAAAGTTCTGTTCAACAAACTTTTTTCAAATCTCGCTCTCAATCAGGAAAAGGCTTACCAATTACTTCAAAGAAGCAAAAATGATTTCGAAAAATCTTATTCCATTTCATGACTTTTTCAACTGATCCTGTGAATACGAATATTTTTTCTCCGACAGAGCTCTGAAATGAAAAAATTTTTAATTTACTTTGTTGTCATATCACAATCTGATATGATGGATTATTCAACCAATTTATCTTACCCCAAAAATCTTGCAATTTAAATTAGTAATTGCACCAGTACACTGGGTGTCATCTGGTACCAGTGGTAGCATACTTTCGGTCTTCATTTCTCTAGGGACTGAAGATACAGGCCTTGAACGTGGAGGTGTTGAAAGCTGGGGCAAAATGAAATAAACTATTATGATTCCGAAATATTTGAATATTCACAAATATTATTTTTGTGGGAAACGAGAGTATAATGGTGATATAACCATGTCGGGTTTGCTATGACAAGCTGGTTCCCACTCCCTAGTTAAAGATATACGAAGTCAAATCTAATGGCATAAAAACTAAATAGTAACCGAACGTCGGCAGTTTCTTTGTAGGGCATGGGCGGCGTGGTATAATTCCGAGGTCATGAGCGGCGTGGTAGAATTACGAGGTCTAATCACTATTTGATGTGGGAGATTTTTTATGGTATTAACTAGTAAATTTATCAGACCCGGTACCTTAGTCTTTTATTTAGCTGTTTGGATTGACTTCATATAGGCTATATCTATCAAAACTGGATATATGCTGACTGGCCTCATTTATTGGGAGATTTCGAAACGAGCAAACTTCTATATTAATAAAGTATATGTTCACCTTTTACCCTAACCATTTGCTTTTATTAGACAAAGAACGAAAATATATATTGACGCGAGTTTAGACTCTTAGCATATTATGGATTTTTTCTGCTACTTGGAACCCGTTTGACTTGTCCATTGCTTTCAAGTCTGCACCCTCATAGGCTATTTACGTTTCACCCATTATGTTTCTAATAAATGAACTTCCTAATCTCGTTTCGTACCAAAGATTTAGTACCTCTAAAGCTTGTTCAGCATTGCGCGCTAAAGCTTGTTCAGCACTGCGCCCTAAAGCACATTCATCAGCTTTTTAGTTGCCGTGATATCTGAGTACCTTGCGTTCAGTATAAAGTCAATCTATTCTTGTCCATCAGTTCATCAGTTTCCAAGTGCAGCTTGCAAAGATGAAGGAAATGACCGCTATCAACAAAATAAGCAGGGTGCAAAAATAATGGGCACAATGAAATGAAAACCATTGCAACATCTGCTTTGTAGACACTGTTGAATCTTCCTCCCATACATCTTCGAGTAATGGTGGAGGTAAGAGTGGTCCAATTGAAGCTGGACAATACATCGAGTCGCAATGGATCAAGCAAAAGGGAAATTTCGGAATACGTGGAAAATTATAAACATTTCTTGTGGACTTTTAGGATTACTTTTAGGGTTATCAATCATTGAATTATCCAATACAATTATTCCATCTCACATTGTTCATTTACTTCTACATATCTCTTATGCATTTGTTTATTTTTTGTTGCAGGTAGTAGCAAAAAAATTTGAGTAAATATATATCATCCCTATAATTTGAATACCTAAGTCGATAAAGTTGTCAAGTCACAATTTGTTGTGAATGAACCTTTTATTCATTTTTGATATAGATCTAACAGCAAATAAAACAGTAAGGGTTTTTTGAAGTCCCCCTTAAAGGTGTTGTCACATATACATTCCACATATTGTAGTTGATAAAAGTGTCATGTTATTTTTTGTGACATAATATCTTTATTAAATATACCATTGGTTTCAACAATATGGAGTAAAACGCAATTTAGAGTTCCTGTAAGAGAATACTTAAATACAGTATAACCGAATAGCTGAATGGGTCGAATTTTAGGGTTGGGATGGCCGGCAAGATCATCTCGAAAACAAAGTCCATCATACAAAAGTTGCAAACATACGAGACTTGAGAGATAGAGGAAGACAGAGATGCGGGCGATTACTCCACAGACGGTTGAAAACATCAGGAATCAATTTTATATTAGGATGGGGTACTGTCGAAAAGTAGAAGGAGCACATTTTACACTTCCTAATAAGTGTATCAAAAATATGCAATTTTGTCAAAGCTCTCTTCATTATTGGCCTTGGTTCGTTTACGACTGCAGTAGACATTATCAAAATGTCTGGTTTTATTTCATTGAAGGGCAGTTGTTTCGTTCTTATTGGTTGAATCAAATGGACTAATTTGTGTGCAATTTAGAATGGGTAACCAGATGTTATTCATTCTTCCTCTCGATTGGTCTAAATATTGATTTCAAATTGCGTCTTTTGAACTAAAGCATAAAGAATTCAGATATCTTACATGGACAATAAAAAACACGTCTCTTTTTTGCGAATTACAATTTTACATGGAGCATGGAGCCAATTTGGGAGAGTATACATTTTTGTGAAAAAAAATAGGTTGTTGAAAATAAAATGTATCTGGCTGTTTTTCAACTGAATTTCTACAATCACAATTTTCAGTATTCAGTAAATAATAAATTTAAAAACATTTAAATCAACCTGTCTGTCTGTAGTTACCAACTTCTTTGGTAATGTGATGATATAATCGTCATTGAGATGATGAACCAGATTGCCAGATGAAAAATCAAGATTAAATCGAATTCAACGAAAATTTTGTACACACCTGTAAACCTGTAGCCGATTCATCAGATGCTTTGTGCCTTTCACTGAAGTTTCTTCTTGTATTTGGTGAGGGTGGTACCATCAAACTTGAATTCTAAATATATTTTTGTTAAAAGTTTTTCAAAAACAAATATGATTTGAACAAATGTAATTGCAAAACTGCTGTAGGTATCAATAAATCAATCCATTATTGGTGCTCTTATATCACATTGTTGTTTATACAAGTCAGTTTAGGTAAAATAGTGCTTTAATGTCAACTTATATTAAAATTTGTTTATGAATTACACGTAAACTACAGTAAGACAATAACCAAATATAAATACAACTGAAACTTTAAGAGTAATATATGTAAAACAAAATCACAAATTACAGTAAAAGGTAACACAATATATAGGGTGTGTGATGCGACTTTTATATGTCATGAGGATTATCGATAATTTATTAATCAATATCTATACAGTGAACTGCTTTTTGTATCAAATAGTCACTGATTTTATTTTTGAATAACTTCAATGGAAGATCTTTCATAATTTGATGGAGTGTTAATGCTAGATCCGGTTCTGTTGACCTTGTGGCTGTAGAGATTTTTTTTTTTGGTTCCTGAAAACACTTTCCCCACACCAGAAAAAAA
>WOGL01000461.1:0-14744 GCA_015342145.1 Leptinotarsa rubiginosa | reverse complement strand
AGTGTATTTGAATTACACCTCACGATTTGATCTCCACAAACTTTATTTGAAAAATATATCACGACATCTTTCGCCAACACAGTAGCAAAACATGTAGTGATATAATTTTCGAATAGATTTTGTGGACAACAAATCGTGAGGAGTAGTTTATGAAAATACTATGGATCTTCATCAAGTAACGGCCGAATCAATCAGAAAAAAAGGGAGTAATTTTTTTGACCACTGAGGCACCCCCTTCATCTTGGCACCTTTCGCCCTATAGTAGGGCCGGCCCTACCACCTTCATTCCGAAACCTGGAAAGACAAATACCTTGCGAACAATCAGTCCCATGTCTTTCGTATTAAAGACACTGGCAACCAGACCACCGCATCGAGACCAATATGCCTACAGATCAGGAATGCGACGGAAATGGTTTTATGCCGAGTATCGGAAGGATCAGAATATGCTTTCAAGGACAAGGAAGTACTGGTACGAGCGGCAACAAGTTTTCCTCAGGAGAGGGGCTGTTGGTCCCCACTGTTATGAAAACTTGTGATGGACGAGTTACTACATCTTCAGGATCATAATGTACACAACATACCGGACTATGGAGACAACCTCAGTGATCCTAGTCCAGGGCAAATAAAATGATATAGTGAAAATCATAACAAGATAGCCCGATGAAGAAGGGCTGAACATAAGGCCGAAGAAATCGACCATAGTAGCATTCACCAAGGGAAACAGAACAGAAGGCTAACGATCTCTGGAACTTCGATTGATACAGCTGTCGAGGGAGGTCAGATATCTGGGTGTGATTTTAGTATCATCTAGAATACTGGATCATAGGAGGCAACCAATATGGATGACCCAAATTATTGGGTCTTTTCATCAAATTTCGACCAAAATTTTTGTATTGTCATTTTTGTGAGAAACGATTATTTTTTTCTAACAATTCTAAGGGTTTAACCTCACAAGGGGTACAGGGTAATGAAAATAAATAACATTCAACCTTTCACTTTAACAAATGCTCAAAATAATATCTTCCTGCTTTCATTCAGCAATAGAGGTTTTGTTCAAAGTGGATTTGGACATTCTGAAGCATTTCCAGATGTTGCTTGAGTTTTATAACTTGTAGGTTTCAAGTGATTCCTCAAAAAAAATCTAAATAGAGTGATGTTATAGGCCACTTCACTGGTCCTCTCCATCCGATCCATCCACCAGAAAATATCTCATCCAAGTACTGACGAAAAGCAGGTGCCCAACAACCTTGGTATCAACTCATTATCATTATAACTATCACTATGTTCGAAAATGTCTGTTTTTGGTAGTAGTGCTAGGGTTGAGAATGTCAATTAATGTGATTTTGATAATTCACTTCTTTCACACTTTCACACTTTCACAAAATGGATGATGACAAAACTGTGCAATTTTTTTACTATTATCATCATCGTGCAATGCTTTGACACACAACTCTCCTGTAGGAGCTGAATAGCCAAGGTTGTGATCGGGTTACGTAGATCTTTTGTGTAATTATTGTTCGTTTAAAGATGATTATATGGTTCGATACTACGAAAGTTATTAACTTAGGACGGTAGAAGGGGGCGGATAATCCATTATGTTATTATGATAGAAAACCACCGAAATCAGAGCAATAATCTCGCAGGTAGTCGAAGGTAGTCTTCACACGAAATGTTTCATCTGACGCCAGAATTCGAGAAGCTCCAAGTCACAGCTGAAGATTATCTGAAACATTCTATTTGCACATGTGAAAATAAAACTGTCTATATGAATTTTCTATATGAATATGTTAGAATTTTGACAGTGGTAGTGAATGGTCTTTGAACTCAAGAATTAACGAATTAACTCTACATACTTTCTATAGACAATGAAATGAAATCGAGCTCGGTATATTTTGTTACAAAATATCTGGGAAATACATTCTTATGAAAATGCTAAAAATTGCATGAAAACTATTTTCCGGATTTGTTGGACGTGGTCTACAACTTTTCATACTTTACGTTTCTTCTATAACTGCGTAGTTGTAGTTGCTGTCCATACCAAACAAACTCGGAAAATAGACTTGACACATTTGTCTCCGCCTGTTGAAGTTTAGACTCTCTGTTTTTGAGAACTGCTTATTTTCGTGTGATGTAATCAAAATTGCAGTGTGAATTCATTTTCTGGATAGCGTCAACACCTTATAAATGAAGTATTCATTATTTATACCAATTCAATAACTGCGGACATGACCAAAATGGAGAGAGAAGTTCACACAATTATTACACTATAGTAGAAGTGGCATTCAACTTACTTGCTATTGAACAGAATTCTCAATTACCAACAAGTGAAGATTTATAATAAATTTACTGATCTGTACAATTATATACAGAGAAAAGTTAAAATATAAGAATTCAGATTAGCAAATTTACACTAATCTCCGTGAAAAAAAACATATGGAAATACTTAGATAAAACTTATTCACTTCACACATATATGTGGATTATCTAACTGGGGTACAATTCACAATGTTCAATATTTTCAACAGAGGAGTATAGCTTCAAATTATCTGCAACGAGTAATTATCCCTAATCATTGAAATCATTAATGAATAACAAAACAGAAGTGGTTCCAGATTCTGCCCTTAAGGAACTCCAAATGAGAGATTGTAAAATGAAGAATCAAAGCCATTGTAATCATACTCGCAGAAATAAGTGAAATTCAACAGTAAGTATTGCTGAAATGTGAAATTCATATTGTTAGAGTTTTTTCATGTGCTCAAGTCAACTTGACTATGTCAGCCTTCTGTAATTGTTGTGCATATCATTGAGTTTTTGAGATATTATTAATACCATAAATAAACAGACGAAAACATTTTCAGAAATGTAATATTGGGCCAATGCAAATAATTTGTGTTGAGGAGAAAATCAATAACAGCATAAAATTAGCAAAAATTGAAAAAACAGTGGAAAAATGAAGTTGAGTCGATCCAAGGTACGGGGGATGAAATGGGGTGAATTTTACTGAAACTTGACCTGTCACTGAAAAAAGGTAAATAAAAAAGTTGTAGGAAAAACATAGATCGCATAACCTAAAAAGTTCCAAGTAAAATGTGAAAAATCCGTTTTTCGTTTTTGATTTTTTTCTTCTTCAAAAATCATTTTTTAACGATATATGGTGGAAACTCACCTTTTCGAGTTTTAAATATGCTTTTTTTCATCTGTTCTGTAATTCTGGAAAACATTTTATCATCATTTTTAGCCTATAATACCATGTGCCAAAAATAGTTTTTTTCAAAATCAATGGTCATATTTTTCCAGTTGAATTATCTACTCTCAGACGATGCGAAAGAAAAATAACATTACCTTGGAAACATTTTTCAGAAAAAGCGAATAACTGAAAAAACTTGACTTTATAAAATTGATATAAATAAACTGAAGGGTCCAATTAGTCAGTACCTCGTCGTATTTTGGAAATTTCTAAACTAAGCTTTTTTAGAAGGTAACCGTTTCGGTAATCCTTTTTCGGTTTCAAAACCCAATAAAAACTTCAATCGAAACCAAGTATACTATCTTTGAAAAACAGCGATATGGGGTAACAGACCAGTGCAAAAGCACGTTGTAAAAATTCGTAGAGATAAATAATTTATTTTAATTAATAAGGTATCAATTGTAATATTCGTTATTAGGAAGGATAGGAAATATTGTGACTATAACGAAAAAATTAATTCACCACTTAAAAGAGGGTTCATGTTAAGAGGGATGTTTTTCTACTTTTTCACGTGAAATTTTTGGTTGTATAACTCAATGGCTTATTAAAAAGTTGTAGATTTTCATATTTCGTACAAACTTTCGAATTTAAATTTTTTCAATAGGAGGTGTAAATTATGAACAGCCATTTTCCAGTCGTAAAATCTACAGAATTTCATCCCTCGTTTCGTGAATCGACTTCAATTTATTTTTCCTAATATAAGCACGATATTTTCCACCTCTCCAAATTATTTATATTGTGTAATTGAAAGGGGTATAGTTTTAGGAGGGATAATTTTTTGAGAAAGAAAGGTGTTTGCTTTCTACTTCTCCGTCCAGATGGAGATATTCATTAGCTGTTATTAATTTTTTCTCTTTCTTGCATTTCTAACAGTCTTCCGCCCCTATATCGTAATTTGACAATTTTTGACGAGATTCGTATTATCAGGGATGTTATGAAGATAACACAGTGATTGTTCAGAAAAAAGGCTTTCATTATCCCATTGTGAGTGAGTTTCATTCACACAAATCAATACGGTTTCGGATCAACAGCTGACGCCATCACGAAGATGGTTGATCAGGTTGTCGAATGGCTTGAGAAAGACGGGCAGGTGGCTATAATGTTGTGTCACCTCTCAAAGGAATTCGACTGTGTCGAATGCTTCTCTTTCTGGGAAAATGTTACTCAATATTATCAATATCCCGATGGGTGTTTATGAACGAACGTTTTTGCCCAAAACAATCTTTGAATAAATATATTGCCTTTGAGATGCCGAATTATACGAATACTCTTGTTTTTGGTACTTGATTTGAATAAATTTTATTAAAGGAAATTTTGTTTTTTCATTAACAAAAAACATATAAAGTGTGTTAGTTTGAAAAGTTTGCAATCTTCCAGGAAGTAATATAAAAAATGACAAAACAAGAGAAACATTTTAAAGGGCTTCGGAAGCAATTTTGCCCTTCAAATCAGTTTCACTTACATAATAATAAATAATAATATAAGTTTATTCATGACATTTTATAATATATACATAGGAAATAATAAACAAACTTCTCAATAAACTGATAATAACCTTGAAAATGGAAACTTGTGCCAAGGTAAGTCATAAAAAAGGATACATCTTTATAAATAGAATTTCACATATATTCATATACAAAGTATATGAACTAGTTTGAGTTTGACGATAGTCATGTCACTAAGTGTTCTGGCGACGAAGTATTGAATTTATTGGAGCCTCTGGAGACACCCTACATTTTTTTTTATGAGAGAGAGGACATTGGAGGATTAAGATCTTCAGATGATGTGGTGCTGCAGGTTTTTCCGGGTTTTCCTGCAGCTGAAAAAGCAAAAGCGCCACTGGAATCAATGAAGTCGCCCTGGAGCGCCAATGAATTTTTGTTATTACAATTTCACGATTTGTATGTTGAAAGTGTTTTAAATATATTTTGTATATATGAATTAAATAAAATTATTCAGAAATGTAGTTGATGAAATGAATATTATGACTTATTGAAATTAATTATATCACGGAAAATTTTTTGTGAAGTCCCTATTATCCATTCTTTAATTTTATTTTTATAGGAAAGAAAATATTTTTTTTTATATAATGAGGCAGTATATATATAAGTATATATAAGTATATAAGGAATTGTATACATGTGACTTTTTTGAGATATCGTTTTCTTTACTTTATTTTTCAAAGAATATGTTAATTTATTTCTTGTATCGTACTCATGATTATTATATTGAACGTTTGATTTATTTTTATACATATAAATCAAAAGATTATAAAAATATAATTGACATATATCCATTTTTTATCAATTTTGTTATAGATTATTCTTAGAAAGTATTTTTGAATAACTTCAAGTTTGGTCAAGTAGGTTCTACTCACTCCGCTCCAGCCTAATATTCTATATTGCAGTTGTGATTGAACCAGAGCAAAATAAAATAAACTCAGATGGTTTATACTCAGGAACTTTTTCAGCAAATAATTGATTTGATGATCCCATCGCAAATGTTTGTCAATCACTATGCCCAAGTACTTGATACAGTCAGACTCAAAGATTACGATAATCTCACTAATTTCGAGTGGACCTTATTTTGATGAAAAATTTTGGCAAGAACTGAAAGTCGTTAATAAATTACTATCAAACCATTTCTTGATAATTTTGAAATCTGCTTCCACTTTTACTTATACCAGCTATCATCTGCAAAATATTGCATTTTCCCTTCAGTTTGCATGAATCAATGATGTAATTATTGAATAATATCGTACCCAAAACAGGACCTTGAGGAATTCCATAATTATTTTTTTTCACTGTATATATATCATTAATTATAACTTGTTGATTTATATTTTGCAAATAACTTTTCACTAGATTGAATGTAGTTTCACGAAGTCTAATTTGACTGTATCAAAAGCTTAAGCTAAATCAAAGAAAACAGATAAAGTTGTTATTTTATCATGAATTGATTGATATACATTCTCTATGTAACAAATTGCATTCTGTGTTGACTTATTTTTTCTGAATCCGAATTGAGTATTTGAGAAAAAAATGGATTTCATCTAAATATTTTTCAATTCTTTGCTTAAGGATTTTTTCAAATATTTTTGCTAAACTAGATATCAATGTGATAGGTCGGTAATTCTTCATTTCATTCTTATCACCACTTTTGTAAATGGGTTTAATTATTCCAGTCTTGAAAAACTCAGGGTATATTCCAGTATTGAAAATCATATTTATTAAATGCACTGAAGGTTCTGATATAATATCTTTCAAGGTTTTTACAACTTCAGCAGTTATTCCATCATATCCAGGTGATTTTCAAAGTTTCAAACTATCAATGACATTTTCAACTTCAGATTTATTTGTTTTTTTTTTCATATAAAAAGAATTCACATATTTTTTAATGTGTTTGTACCCATCGTGTTTTTCATTTTTTCTGCTAAGTATTCTCCAACTTCAGAATAATAATTTATAAATTGATTAGCCATAACTGTTTTATCTGTTGTAGTTACGTCATTAGTCATTTTGATGCATTTAATGTTATTATTTTCAGTTTCACTACATATTTTTTTGATACAATTCTATAATTCTTTGGATGTTTTACTATTTTTGTCAATTTCACTCTGATAAAAGTTAATTTCAGCTCTATTCAGAATGATTGTTAATTTATTCTTTTACTCTTTACACTCGATTTCAAGTAGTTTATTATTTCTGGTTTTTTGCAACTTAGTATATAATTCATGCTTTTTATATACCGAATTTTATAACCCGCGTGTCATCCACACTTTACTTTTAGATTTTTTTTATTTCGACTTTTTTCGTATTTTAATTAATTCAATTTCGAATACTTAAGATGATTAGCAAGATCGTTTACACACCTCATTTTATAAAAATCATTCCAATTCAAATTCCTGAAGGATTTATATAACTTCTTATAATCAATAAAAAATTTATATTTCATTTTATTGGTATTTTTAGTAAATTATATATAGTTAATTTGAAGAATTGTAGCATAATGATCAGTAATATCATATCTATAAATAAATTTTTTGAATATATTTGGTGATTCTTTATTTCTAATAAATATGTGATCAATACTAGATTTTTGATTGCCCACTTCTATAGTGAATTCATTGATGAATGAAAGAAAACCATTTGTATTCATTATATTACAGTATTGGTGAGCATTCATTGAATCTGAAAGGATATATAATAATGTTCAAATCACCAATAAAAATAGTGGTTTCCTTACTGAATTTCTGATTCTCATCTAAAAATTTCTTCAGCTGTAAATTGAATATATTAATATTCATTAACATTCATATTCATCTAAAATATTTCGATAGTAATTACATTTAGTACACCACAATTATTTGTGAGGTTCCCATTGCATTACAAGTATTTGCAGCTTGCTTGGTTTTTCAATAGTGGCCAATCAACCAAAGAGACATATGTTAACAATTATTGTGTTCATCTAATAAAAAATATCGTTAATTTATAATCGAAACTTCTTTCGTGCTTCGCTTTGTAAACAGCATTTTTCATCACATGATGGGCGTGTAACTTTCTTTCATTTTTGTTTCATATACTGAACCAGTATATGAAGAGTCTGATTGGTCAGTAACTTTGCCGTATTTAAAAATTTTGCCAATATTTTGATCAAACATTTTTTCAGATTCACATTTTTCTAATAGAGGCGTATTTCACCAATAATGTTTTGGGTTTTGAGAAGGGGGACTTTAAAGAAAGATGGAAATTTGAAAAATGCCCAGTCAGTTATTTTAAACATAGACAAAATTTATAATAATATATTATGCAGTTATTTTTGGAGGTGAACTTTTTAGATTATCCTTTATTATACTAGATCAGACTCTCTGATGGTCTAGATTTATTAGTATTTCAGAGTATAGAAGATTAAATCCCCAGAAATATTAAGTCCTCTACAAAATTTGTCTTTCAGTGGCAAATCATATTTTTCAATCAATAGTTTTGTGACTTTGCAACGTGGAGTCGCACTCTTTATCGTAGACGAAACTCTGGTCGAACTTTTGTAAAAAATATATGGAGGCAAAGTTACGTTTCGTGCGGAATTTCCGGCGGAGTCGGGAGCAAGGTTCCGGTACACCCTGGTATGAACCATTAGACTTCTACAGAATAACCAAACATTCCATGAATTCACTTATTCACTTTAAGTCGCAAACCTTCTATGATCGAATATCACTAATGGAACCATTTCCCATCTCCTTGATTTTTCGTTAACCAGCTGTCGTCTCCTTAGGAACGACAACCCCCTGAAGTCGAAAATTTTGTGTAAGACCATTAACGAGGTCTTACCTTTCACCATGCGATTCCTAACATACTATGCATTACAATACATTTACGACAAATCAAACAGTATGACAAGTGTATCATATATGTCAGGAATTTTCACTCAAAAACTTTTTAATAGAAGATGAAACTGTAACCTGTAGCACTTCTCCCAATCACCAGAACTGCAATACTCCTCTTGACGCGCAACTCACCAATCAAGTTTCACATAAAAAATTAACAAAATCAGTCCACACTCAAAAAGTATTTCGATGAATTGAGCACTTCCTTCTTTGTCTGTTGAAAACGTTAACTAGAACAACATTCCTGTTTTACAATACGGCAAGCTTTTATACCGGTAAAGCAAATAGAAAATATTTGTAAACCATAATGAAAAAATGTCTCAACATTTGTTATTTTCAAAGGTTTTTTAATTAGGAGAGTGAAATTGAAAAAATTATATATTTAAATACAGGGCATTTCAAATGCAATTCAAATTCATAGCTGGAATATGCAACTTCTGTCAGGAACTTCATATGAGCTCTGAATGAGAAGAGATAAATTAATTTACAGTTTGAGTTTTCGGAAGTTGTAGAACGTGGAAAAATCTCACTGAAAATATTAGAGGTTTGTGATATCAACACATTTCAAGGTGTTCGAGAATGAGCTGTGGTACCTGCAGCTTATTAGGGCCGTTATAAAAAATTTATAATTTATTTGATGATTGTCAAATTAGCGGAACCCCGAAAGTATGGAAAAAACGTTAATTTAGTTATGGTATATGAACATTACTGATCAAAAAATTGCTATAAAATGCAGGTCACTATTTGAAATTTCAGCGTTAAGGTTGATCTACCTCTGACGAAATCCTGTAAGAAAATTCTATAATTATATTCCCATATTCTATAATCATATTCTCATATTCTATAATCATATTCTCATATTCTATAATCATATTCTAGTACAATGAAAGTTCGAAAGTGTAAAAAGATTTTCAATATGTCTGCAAATAAAAAAACACAGCAAAATAATGTCAATATTTTTTGTTTTCCTTTATAAAAGCTATTTCTCGGCACCATTCAATAGTACCCAAAAATAGGTAATTTTGCCACCATTCATCAAAACAATGATGAGACCAACCGATACTTGAAGTGAAATCCATTATAACGAATTTAAAAAACACACTTTAATGTGAGATTTCCACTTGAAAGTTCACAAAATCACAACACGCGTTTCGCTATACAGTAGCATCTTCGAGCGACAACTTATCTCCTTCTATTACATAAACTCAAATCTGAATAGCCCCATATATTCAACTCGAACGGTCTTTCTGAAATTCATCGACCAATTTTTAAAAAACAATGACCACCAGGATCCGAAGTTTTCTTGAAGCTTTTCAAAACTTTTCTTGAGATGAATGACAAAGTTGGTATAAAAAACAGTTTCATTTCGTTAATTTGAAAGAGGAACATTTTATATGAGAAATTAGGAAGAGAGACTTAGGAAAACTCCATTTGACTGTCTACTTCTCTAGGAAAAAAAAATTGAATACATCAATGAAAACTCTTCACAAAGTGTGGAGATCATGGACAACAGATATAAACAGAGAGAAAAAATCTATCTAAAACAAACATTCGTTATGGAGTTGAAACAGATATCGTACACAGAAACGATACACAACGTACGTAATATATGAAAGTATGATATTAAATTTCACTTAAAAGGAAAACTTTCAGTCTCCAGTTGTACTTTGAACTTGTGGGTATTGGTGGGGAGTTGAAAACAAGTGTTTTCACCATAAACTGCCAAGAACACCTGGACATTGAAAATTTTCCTTGAAAGTGAAATCTTATATCAATAGTCTTTTTTTAGGAATCACACGTTAAAAGGTAAGACCTCGTTAGTCCTTAGCTTGCACAAGTTTCGAGTTTTGAGAGTTGTCGTTCATAGGGACAGACAGATAAATCATTGTGTAGCATTAATGTGTACGATATCTGTTTCAAATCGATTAAGAATATTCGAAGTACAAACTGAATGAAAAATAGAGAATTTTGTGTAATTTTACAGGTACATTTTCTTTCAATTTGTATTTGAAAGAGATTTCTGTGAAATCTACACATATTTGTGAAAAGTTTATATTGATGTCCTTATATTATTTTTTCTTCCTCCGTCAAAAGTATCACCCTTTCTATATAATGATGGAGAAATAGCTAAAAGGGTTTTCCAAAAAACTGATTTCTTTTTATTTTCATATTTAACATAATGTAGCAAATAGTTTGTGGATTGTTTCATTTTGTTATCCATTTTGAGACTCTTCTTTATTTTTTGATCATTTGCTCCTCTGATTTAATCCATAAACAATATACCTTCCTCATATAGCAGAGTTAATCCTAATAATAAAAAGTTGATCTGTCAATAAAACATATTTCCTTGATTTCATATTGAACGTCGTCGTATATGCAAATACAGCTTCGAGAGAGTTCGACCCCCCTTTCCCCTCTGATTCCGCCTATGTGTTCTTTATGATTGTCAGGTGAATGTTGAGGTCATGAACTGGCAACCTACGACCTGCCGTTTTAACCTATAAAATCTTCGCGATCACAGGATTATTTTCCGTTTGGTATTAACGAATTGGGGTTACCGAATAGATTCATCGATTATCTCTGGCCTCTATCCCATTTCTCGTCGCTTGGAATTATAGAAATGCATTCGCTACAAATGTTTCAAAAAGTCGATATACCGGAAGGTATATTTTCATTTGATTTTCTCGGTCTAGTTTGGCGAGATTTTTGGAAACACCAGCTTCGAGTTGATGGAATATAAGTAAAGGGCATACAGGGTGATACTTGGGTTTCGGTAGGCCGATTATCGATATTTGAGAAGTCGGGAAATGAATAAACTTCTCTTAGGAGATGGAATTTGTTTTTTTTTTCTATTATTACATAGAATGCTGATGTAAAAATTCACCCCCTCTTTATTGGTGAAACTTCCAACATTTGAGAATATTCGAAGGCATTCCATAAAATTCTGTATTATCATGGAATGTCGTGGAATATTTGGTATTAATTTGGAACGTTTAGGAACATCGGCTTTGAGAAAATTCTAGAGCAGTCCAGAACAATCGAGAGTGCTCCACAAAATCCTGGAATATTCGAAAACATTGTGAAATGTTCAAGGAAGTTATATAGTTTGGGAGCCCTCTAGAAGGTTTCCGTCTTTTCTGATGGATGACTTGCTTGTAGTTCATTCCTTTATGAATATCTAGAAACGTCCCTCAGTATTCGAGAGCATTTCACAACATTCTAGATCATATCTGGAATGTTGTAAAATGTTCAGGATTAATCTGGAACGTTCATGAACATCCCAGGTCATTGTAAAACGTTCCAGAACGGTCTCGAATGCTCTAGAACATTGTAGACCATTGAAAGTCTTTCTGATTTGGGTGGGGCTACCCATTGGTAGGGGTAAATGAAGCAAGGCCAGTCGATCTCTTATAATTTGAAGTTCATAATTTTATTCCAACTAGATATCAATTTGGCAACTTGAATTCATTTTTTTGCTTGTTGTGATAACTCCTAAGATATTAATTTAAATGTATGGTGTGAAGGGCTCTTATAATGCGCATAAAATGCTCAAGGTAACTCATGTAATTTGAAAAGGATTAATATTGTTTTCGTCCAAATAGCTTTTCAATTACCACGATACGTTTGACTATTATTTTGAACATTAAAATTGGTTGAAAACCAGAGCCCAACACCAGACAGCACTGTTTTAAGCCGCCATAGCTTTCATCAGTGGTGTGGCTGACCCACAAATGCATTGCTGCACCCAACTGTTTTTAAGGGAGTAGCCTGAGTAAGTGAGGACGGTAACATCTCACCTCACGAAGACGCCATCTATGGCGATCGGCATCTATGGAATCGACAGAGAAATTAATTCTTGTAAATCAAACATGTACGACTCTTTCCAAGGTGGTAGTTGCAAAGCCAAGCTTCGATACCACCACCTACGAGATTCATCCTCTGTCTTTCAATGCAACACAATGCATTTGTGATCCAACACCAGACAGCGCTGTATCGACCAGCTCTTCTTGCTCAGGCTTGTTCTTTAAAGAAACTTCAAAGAGTCCAGAAATGCATTCGTGGTTTAGCCTAGCATCATTGATGGCACCTATGAGAAGTTGGAACATCGCTGTCCGGTGTTAAATCATGTTTGGGTTCTGGTTTTCAGCTAGATGCCTTGCAGTGAAAGCTGAAGTGAAAGACAGATTACGAATCTCATCGCCCATAGATGGCGTCTTCTTGAGGGGAGATGTCATCGCTCTCACTTATTCAAATTGGTATAGAAAGCTATCCTCAAAAGATAGATATATGCTATTCTGAACTTTTTTTGTAGATCTATGAAACAAGAATAATATGTAGTGAGTTGTTTTGGCAGGGTTTTCAATTATAACTCGCAGAGTAGCACGACCGACTGACATCTCACGAATAACATAATTTAAAATATGTATTGATGTTTTATTGATAAAAAAAGTTGGAGGCAATATGAACCTCTGGGAAATACCAGCGGTGATGTTTAGGTATCCTTGAGAGAATAATCGTGGATTCTTGAAAGGAACAAATTTTGGGAAAGTTGGATAACCACTAACAAAGACGATATATCAAGCCATAACATCGAAGTTCAACTAGTAAACCTACATGCCAAACACGCTCAAAGGTTTGGGAAATATCAATCGCAACAGCCCTAGACTCCAGGATCACTGGTTGACCTTTGCTTCCGGAAATCATACTGATGATCGTTTAGAAAGCATTTGAAAATGTTATTATTACCTGCATTCCCCATATTGGCTGATAGTAAAGTAACTTGTCTATAGTTATTTAGAACCGTTTCTATCCCTGGTGTTTCTGTTGAAACATCTACTTTTGCTAGTGATGGAATATGGACTCGGTTAAAATTTGACGGACGGTTAAAGATCCAGAACCATCAGTTTTGGCAGTTAATTTATTCCTAATTCTTTGGTTGTGTAGGTTCGTCATTTCACTTTATTCCTAATTTGCTTTTAATGCGAGCGTTAATAAACCTGATACGATTTTCGGCACAAAGATTTATGTATCATTATCGATAGGCAAGATTTTTCAGTTCTCAAGAAAGATGATTGTTTAGTTTGTTCAGAGCAAAAAGATTTTTGAACATTTTGTTACAATTCAAGGAGCAGGGGATTTTTCACTCACTGTATGATCCAACACTACCCGTGAATTGCTCGCTGACTGTACATGAAAAAATTATGTTTCATTCAAGCCTACCACTAACTCGTAAATCACTAACTCTCGATGATCATTAATTAGTAGATATTGCGGTGAGTATATATTTGTTTGCAGTTATCGAAACGCATTAAATATAAAAAAAGCACAGAGCACCTAAAAACAGACTCATCGACTGTACCTATAAAACAGACACGCAGAGAGTCAGAAATGCATTCTCGAGTGCACATTCCGTGAGTCGGAATCTATCTATAAATACAAAGGAAGAGAGCTTCTGTCTGTACGTTCGACAATAACTCAAGAACCACTCGGCTCATTGATCTTGTAAGAAGGGTTTACGCGTCCACATTGTAAGGGTAATGGGGATGGAACAAGATATCGCCAGAGATCAAAGATTTGAAGGAAAACATTGTTTCTTTATCCGTTAATATGGAATCAACAAGCAGCAAACTGTGAGTTTCAAGTGAAGTTTTTTGTGAAGCAACAAATGAGTGTACTGGAATACTGCAAAAGTAAAATTTTTCTGGTTAACAGAACATTTGAACTATCTTCCTTTTATTTTCAGTGTTAACTTGCCCCTCGTCTAAAAGTAGATTCATAATTTTCAGACATTTTCCTAAACTGGAAAAGCCTATCGAACTATTATAGAAAACTGGTTGAGATCAACATAATCTATAAGACTTTTACAAAGTTTCGACCTTTACCGAAATAATCAAGGAACATTTTCATTTTTCTCAAATATCTCCTAAACTATTCAGTTCAAATAAAAAACATAATCAAAGTTTTCACAAAACATGATTTTTGATGAATATTACTGGAGTTTTTTCCCAACACCAAATCTCTATTTTTTCAACACCTCGACACGTGTTTCGATCACCAAGTGATCATCTTCAAAGAGGAAGATTAAAACTAAAATCTAATGCTAAGCTAACACTT
>WOGL01000460.1:0-14703 GCA_015342145.1 Leptinotarsa rubiginosa | reverse complement strand
TCGAGGAAAGCTATTATATTAACATCGGAATATTCTTTTAATGCTTTATTATATAATGCAGGTCGCTTTTCAACTTCCGCAATTAAATTTTCTACTCAACGTTCGGCAATATTCGACATAATTATGAAAAAAAATTTAATGAAAACGCAAATATATTCAAAGATAAAGTATGTACTAGATAATATTTGATATCAGATATCAACAACGGAATGTAGAGTGGGGAGTCTGCAGGCACCGACTGTTCAGTTGGTCAGTCTGCGCACTTTCATAAACACACTGTCTGATTAGAACTCGGCCGATAGTTGTCCAACTTTGTGATTGAATCAGAATTGGAAAGCCTATCCAACTTGTTTCTGATTATTCAGTCGGCCGACCGGAATCGCTTAAATGTGCGGACTCTCATTACGTTTCTATACTAATAAGCATCCAACTGAACTATCGGCCGATTTAAAGTCTGTAGTCTGCGCTTGCCCTAAGAATAATATTTCAGTTGTAATTGAAAATATTGTTTTTCCCGATGTATTTATTTCTCCCCGACTCTGCTCAGATAACGAATTGTACTTTGTGACTCATTTAGAATTAATGGTCGACAGTATGCTAGTCATCAAATCTCATGACTAAAAGTGACATGACTGAAGGCAGTGTAAAAATGTAGAACTGCCAATTTTATGAGATGAAAGTTCAAGTACTCATTTGGACATTCATATTTGTTTGTAAACAAGCTGTAAATTGAAAGTACCCAATAAATAAAGCAATAAAATGAACTAGAACCAATCAATACAAATTTGAACTTGAAGTGGTTGGGAATAGTCAATTGTTAATACATTTTCCAGATGTCACCAGAAAAATAAATCTATGTATACCTGTTGCTGCTGAGTTTGTGGTTGGTGCGACTGTATTTTGTGAGTCTTCAAGTCATTTTGAGTACTGAAGGTAAGTCCACATTCCTCACAAGAAAACCTGATGCGGTCTGCAGAAACAATCTGAATTTGAGTTGCCTGTTGTTGCGGTTGCTGCACCTGAAATTATTTTAATAAAGACATGTAGAAAACTATCCACAACTCTGAATGAATAGTTGAATTTTAAATATTCTGTTTTATCTATTATTGATTTTCTTCAACTAGAGCCTAAGTTTTTTTCTAATTTAAAAATTCGTAGATATTGTGACAAATTCAAGAATTTACTGTCTTAAACAAATTTATTTCCAACAATATTTCACTATTACAAACTAATTTATTTACAACACTTAACAACTAACACTTAATTTATTTCCACTATTTGAATTCCTTGTTTAACCGCTCGATTCACTTTCTGAACTCAACTGCCCTCTTGGGACGAGAAGCCGGCCTTATATATCGGTAACGATCGTAGTCGTTTCGGTACTCAACTAGAGTTTAGCCGGCGGTTGCCGACTGCATTCTTTTTGCGGTATGTCATGTGTTTGTTCGCTGGCCGACATATCGGTCAGGGGCGGCTTCAGATTGGTTGCAATATCTATGATGTATACAACTTCTCAATATACTTGAGTTTTTTTTTATTTTCACAATTCAAGAATGAGAAAAATATGAACTTTAATTTTGAAACATTTTATTTAGCTTGTCTTGCTTTTGTCTTCTGTAAATCAAATCTAGTAATTGAAATTTTACCTACATTCTATTGACAAATAAATTTTACCAGATAATTAGTAATATTACACAGAGTATTTAATGAATAGAAGAAATAAAGAAATTACCTGAACTGTAATCTGCTGTTGCTGACCTTGATTCTGGTCTGGTTGTCCATGGTTTACTTTCTTATGATGGTTCAACAATGACAAGTGGGCAAATATCAACCCGCACACATCACATTTGAATGAGATATTTGAAATAGCATTTTGAGTCAACAAATTTTGATTCACCAAGGTATAATTATAACTGAATGGTTGAGTTATATAGCATTTGTCATCAGTTAACTGCGACATATTGACCGTAGAGTTGTGAGTCTGAGTAGTGTTAGGGGTTAATTTGTGGATCATATTGACATTTGCATAGCAAAATGGAGCAAAAGTGTCCTTTTGATCTTGATTTTTATCTTTTTCATTTTGTTGAGGTTGCTGATATTGAATTTGTGACTGCTGCGTTGTTATGGCATTAGGATCGAACATCATCGGGACGATTCAAATAACTACCCTGAAAAATATGATTGGTAAAATTAGTAATAATAAATAATCTTTATTGTCTAGTATTTGAAATCACCAAAGTGGATATGCCCCCTTCAGTATTGAGCCAAAATTTGTTCAGAAAAATAAAATGATGAATAAAAAATAAATCAGAATAAATTACTAAAATGATGTTTAATAATTTCATTATTCTTATTAAATTCTTTAACCTAAAAACGGAGGATATCCTATAGACATGCAATTTTTGTTCAGATTAGCACACTATATTCCTAAATATGAAATTTACATACATCAGATAGCCTTTAGTGGACTTGTAATAGATATACCTACTTCAGAAATATCCTATGGACATCCATTAGTATAAAAAAGTTACTAAATTTGAATACATTCCCAATAGGCAGGCTATGGAGCTCTTTTCAATTTTCACATATTTTTGATCCAAAGCTCAATATCATTATAATTCTCAAAATGAAGATGATTGCAGTGGTGGTGATTAGTTACTGTATTAAGTTGAAGGAATTCTAACACAACTTTTGTTTTCATCTTCATAAATCATGAATTCCTTCTCAACTTCAATACATTAGACAACTAGAGAATATATTTTATCAAGTTCATTTCACTTTTTGTTAGAATTTTCTTGACAGTTGGCATTAAAAATTATTTAAGGAAACATTTGTTCAATATCTCTCTATTTTAATACCAAAACTGAAATATGGTTTAAGATTTTGCGGATATAATTGAATTTTCATAATAGGTATGAAAAGACTAGGGAAAGTCAGAACATTCTATTTTCATGTGATATCCCCAAAGTATCAAGATGAGTCCTGACTAAGCACTTTTTGTGGTAGGATCTTCAGTTCAAATTCTGAATTTGTATAGTTTGGTATACTCCGAACGCTTACTGGACATCGATAAAATATAATTTGGACATAAATTAGATGTCTATCGTATATCTCCAATTTCCAGAGCAAGACATCCATCATATTTCCATAAAATTTTAGTGTAGTGACAGGGTGTGCATGAATTAAGACTCAAGATGTAGTTAAATTTTTCATTTGGAAAGTAACATGATAAATGTATATAGGTGTTTATGGTATATATTTACAGAAACAAGACATTCGATTATGTGTGTAGTGCCTACATCCTATTGAAGAAACAGGAATATAAAGTAATGTCCTTCAAAAATTTAAAAACATCACACATAAAGAATATAGTGCTAGTGGAAGTAGTTTATGGAAAAATATACAGATCCAGAAAAAAATAGGCAAGTACTTAATTATCCCAGTTTGAAAATTAAGATAGGTATCTAAGATTCAATTGTTCAAAACCCTTGAAAACAGACGTTAAAAAATTTCAATATTTTCATTTTCCATTATTTAATTGATGTAATCAATTTTTAATTCTAATAATTTGCTGTATTTATGACTTTCCTTTTACCTAAATTCAAGTTTTTTAATTTTGAAATAATTTGAATCAAGTAACTATTACAAAAAAAGAGGGTTTCCAAAACAATTACATACTTATTGATTATAAATCTAGTTTCGACAAATCAAACTAAAAAAAAAATGTAATTATTTATTTTCATTTCGTACTATTATTTAATCAGAAAAGCAGTTTTTATCATTATTTTCTAACCCAGTCCTATCATATCCATAATCAAAGCACAGTGCATAATGTATCCATGAATTTATAGAAAATCAAAGCCAACACAATCAGTGTTGTTAAAATTCCTGCATACGGCCACTTAGACATTTACAAATAATTAATAATTACTACCATTTATTAGCAGGTAGCAGGTTTGTTGGTCGATCATACATAATCTATTTGGAGAATCATGCCTAAAAATAGAATATGCATCGACGATATTCGCGGCTTATTAAAAATGTTTAATAAATATACGAACGTAAAAGAAAAAAGCCGGTTCGGATTCACAATATTGAAAATGAATTATTAAATATAAGTAGTAATGTTTGTAGGCATAGGCAATTTGAAATCCAAAGGGGTGCGGCAAGCTGCGTGCAAACACCAATTGCAATATTAAATTGGCAATAAAATAAAGTAGGTTTCACGTATCGAATGTCTATAAATTTGAAAATTCCATTTCACGCTGAAAATTTATCTCTTTTTATAACAAAGATGCTGATAAAATGAAATGAAATAAGTAGAAGCAACAAAGAAAACCGTTTACCTTCTCTCACACAAAAATATCTTCCTTGGAAGACGCGTATTTCAAAACTAGTGAAATAATACACTTTTTAGCCGGGGAACTAAACCGAATAACGAAAATATTTTGACCAGGAAAAGTTTAACACTTGTGAACCCAATAAATTTGAAATTATTCAATAAATTTTGCAAAAATCCACAAAAACAATTTGTTCTGTCTCACTTTAGAAAATGGCGGATAGACCCATAGCCATCTTTGTTCCCCTCGGTGCTCGTTGCTGTCAGTCGTGTCGGAAATCAAGCTACTGCGCATGCCTAAATGATATATTACGTTTACATTCATGGAATACACAGAGCAAGGAATTTAGTGAAGTATAGAATTGATATGTTTTAATTAAGAGAATTTGATTAGTGATAGTATATACTGCAGTATTGATTACTATCTTTCGTACTTCATAATTCGAGCACAGAACCAACATGTTTTAAATATGATTGTGTCTAACACCATTGTATCGGGAATTTAATTTATCTTGTCCGTTATCACCAAAGAATTACCAAGGTCAATGAAGTCACTATTTTGACACGTGTTTGAAATAAAAGCGAGTGAAATGTAAATTTTTCAATGATGTCTACGTTTTCAGCTATAAATTTACTCATAGGTATAATAGAAACATTTGATTACCATTGGTTAATTAGAAATGTTTATTTTGAAGTGCAATCCTAATCACTTTTTACAAATGCCAGAAAAATAAAAAATACCAGTACTAATACAATATGATATTGTCAATGAAAAATAGAGGTTTGATATAAATATTCAACATTTCCATCATTCAAGGTAATACTTTCAAATATCAAACCTGAAAAACTTTTACAATATTTAGTAAAGCTTACCTGTTTAATCGATTCATAGAGCACACGTTTCTATGTTATTGTTTCTATTATGATATACATTTTTTGATTGTCTTTTGGCGTCACGTTTGATTAATATTTTTTTGGACAATTTACGGATCCACCTGTATATATTTAAAAGTGATAGTACAAAAAGTTAATCAATGTTTCAAGAGACGTGAATCCATTTTTGAAATCAATTTCCTTATAATCTCCATTCTTTAATACATGATCAGATTCAAACTGAAACTGGAATAGTTTTAGGAGAGAATAATTTATGGATAAAAACTACTCCTCCATCATCTAACTCCAACTTCCGAAGAAAGGAAGAAATGAATTAACTCCAATGAAAACTTTTTTCAAAGATGTGCACACAAAATTTCTTTCAGATACAAACTGGAAGAAAAAGTTCTACAGAAATACTTTTTTTTGACGATGGAGAAGTACAAAACCAAAAAGCTTTTTTGAAAATAATCGGGATTCTTATATGATAAGAGATATTATTACATAAACTTAAACAATTTTTTTCTTAATTGCCAAGCCGGTTCTGGATACGATGTAAAAAGTTTTAGTAACATTTCATGTTTCCCCAAATAGTGAAGGTTTTGTGGTGTGTGTTGGGTTGCGATGTCGGATATAGGAAGTGGCGATGAAGGTTCAAGTTCGCAAAGTAAGTAACTAAAAGCAGTGTAGTTCGTTTCATGAATCTTTCAGATAATCCAATTTTCATGCCTTTTGAAAATCATTTACTAGCAGTTATCATATTCTTCAAAAATTGCTGAATAAATTTGACAACTGAACCAAAATGGCGAATTTCAATTGTTCTCTTTGAGAACTTTAATAAATTTGTGATGCATTTATTGTATTACAGAATTTTTTGGACTGAATGAGTATAGAGTAATATGTGTTTTTCATTAACATAATATAATTTTCATTGAAAAGGGGCATTAAGTATGTCAAAACTACTGCAAAAGATCTGCAATAAGTTAAATATTGTCGTAGTCTAACAGTGACCTTGGCTAACGTCAGTTGGGTTGCCTTTCAACCAATAGGAAATGGCATTTCACAGAAGAATGGCCCTAAAGAATAAAATTGAAATGTTCACAAAAATATATTGAATAATCTAGTTTATAGATCATTCCATGAGATCTCAAGTAGATTTTCAAAAACTCTAATAAGTTATTGAACTTTTTCAGAATATCATCAGGGAATGGAACAGGGAAGTGAATATGATTCAGGTATGTTGAAACCTTTTGCCCTAAAAAAAGAACAATATAAATTACAAAAAAAGTGTTATCAAATAATAAAGGTTACAAAAATTAGGTTATATAATAAACTTGGATTTGAAATGTTTCATGAATGAGGTTCTTTCATGATGACTCATAAAATACCAGGAATTCCATAGTAACTTCTTTACTATAGAATTTTCATAGAAGTGATTCATGTTCAGTTGATTCAAATCCTTTGCCGGCTAAACTACAATCTATTCTTATTTACAAAAAATGGCAGCAAGTGAATGGAGTTTTGATAAAATTCAATACTGGCATGACCCTAGTATGTAATTTTCATATTTTTTTATATAAAATTTTTATATTTCAGTAATGTTGCTGTTTTCTTATTTTTTCATAAAATCGTCCCTTTCAGGTCAGCAGGGGCAGGTTGAGCAAGAGTTGGCAACAAAGATGTTGCAGATACAAAGTAAACGTTTTTACTTAGATGTCAAACAAAATCGAAGAGGACGTTTCATCAAAGTGGCAGAGGTATTGCTCTATTTTAACCAATATTCCAAATTTTAACTTATATTTAATTAGATTGGTGCTGATGGAAGACGTTCACAAATATTTCTTGCGTTATCAACGGCTGCCGAGTTCAGAGATCATCTCTCTGCCTTTAGTGACTTCTATTCATCCCTCGGTAAGGATGAAATATGATGTAGAGATTTCATTGATAATTTGTAAAAATTTTAGGACCCCCTAACCCGGACAATGTACCAGAAGATGGCAAGTTGAAAAGTGAAATGATGATAAAAGATAATCGCCGATATTATCTCGACTTGAAAGAGAATTCCAGAGGACGTTTTCTAAGAGTTTCTCAGACGATAACCAGGGGTGGACCACGCAGCCAGGTGGCCATTCCAGCCCAAGGCATGATTGAATTCAGAGATGCTTTAACTGATTTGCTGGATGAATTCAGTACCGATGAACATGCTTACAAACCTGACTTACCAGAGGGTCGACATATGCATGTTGATAATAAAAATTTCTATTTCGATATAGGTTGTATTTCATCAAGGTTAATTTAGAACATATTTATTTATATATTTTTTCAGGTCAAAATAATCGTGGTGTGTATATGCGCATCTCCGAAGTAAAAACAAATTTCCGAACAGCTATTACTGTACCTGAAAAAAGCTGGCAGAGGTTCAGAGATATCCTAAGTGATTACTGTGACAAAATCAAGCAGCCATCACAAGCCTCTGGAGGGGGTATGTCTTCTCAAGATCAACCACATCCTTTGGTGAGTTTGTTAGTTAGGTTTCATTAATATAAATTTCAATGGACTACTATAGATGTACATAGATATCATGTTAGGGTGCCTTTATGTTGGAGCAGCGACAAACTATAAGAGGGTGACATGAGGAAGGCTTTATTCTCTGCTTTCATGAGCTGTTTACAATGTATTGCAACATTGACTACAAAACATTTAGCAATTGATTCAAACAAACATGTATGTTTAAGAACAAATTATTCTCATTTGATTTTCATAAACTTGTTCCAGATGTACATCATATCCAGAGTTTATTTTTGAAATTATTTGATTTCTTCCTTTCTTTGGAAGATTCCCTCATTTTTTTTGTATTAATATGGAGAAGTAGAAAGTCAAAACCTTTTCCAAAAATTAATCTCTCCTAAAAAATATACATCTTTTAATTAAATTAAAAAGTTATTGTTATCCATATCAATAATAAACAAAAAATTGATGTTTTTAATGTCACCGCATGGTAAGAACAAATCTAGTGTGGTGATTCTTTCCATTTTAATCCCACAGCGGAAGTCTGACAAAAATTTGATGAATCAATTCTTCTATATCCATTCTCGATAAAAGCTGAGAAAACTTGATTGTAGATTATCGATGCTATTATTACCAGTCATAGGCTCTTTTCTTCATCACTGCTCCAACATAATTGGATCCATATATACAATAGAAAATTAATTTTGTCACTAAAACATACATAGCAATACTAAGGAACATATGAATACTTCTCGACTAGTCAGCACAAAATCTAACATATAAAAAATTTGTGTAGATTATTTCTCATGTGTCTTACAAAAATCTAATAGATTGGAGATGGGATACTCGGTTCACATTGAATTTATAAAACTGGGGGGGTGAATAAAAGCCATATTATTCAGATGTGTTTATGCTCACAAATACTAGTCTTAAGATGGCATACAACTCATGTTTCAGTTTATTTGTATTTCTTGAATCTGAATATATCTGTAGACATTTATTGTAGCATTTAAATTCCAGTGCTTCATTCACCAAAGACATTCCTAAAAAATGGTTGTACCTTAAGTTTATTTCTGGTATTATAGCTGTGTAAGATTATATTTGTATAAGCACGGTAGAATTGGGATGTCAACACTAGTAAATAATGAATACATTATTCAATTAAGCTGATGATCTCTTGAAAATAAGGCCATATGGCAGTACAAATTGAATGAGGTTGAGGTATATTACCCCTAAGGTTTTAAAACTAATTGACTGTATAAACCTAGCCTTTTACTTAAAAACACGGTGCTCAATTTAGCAACCACATTTTTATAGGGTCCCCCTAGAACATCTTAAACACTTGAAATTGTTTGCCGAATTGATGTTTCATTTATCTTGATGAGCAGACTGGAGTGATAGTCCATGATTGAAATAATAATCATAAAATAGCACATACATACATTCTTGCCTTGTTGTTTTTCATACACCAGGTGCTATCATCTGCATATAATTGAAAAAGAAAATTAATTTCTGCACAATTGAGATCATTCATAAGTATTATCAATAAGAGATGGCCAATACCTGATTTCTGCGGCTCTTCTTGAGATATGAATTGAATATCAGATCTGTTATTGTTGAGTACTACAACTTGATTTCTACCTTCAAGATATTATTGTAACCAGTTGTTAACTATTTCTAATACTACCACTTTTCTCTGTTTGTTAAACAATAGTTTATAGTTATTAGTGGATAAAGCTCTACTCAAGTCAAAATACAAGGCTCTTCATTAAATATGTTGAGGATACAAGTTAGTTACCTATTTTGAGCTGCAGGCAAACTAGGAAAATGTAGATCACCACCCAGCTAGTCAAAGATTTGCAGTGAACACAAAAATTGGCATCTGGGTAACAAGCATGACAGGCTCAGTTACACCATACCAGCAAGTCACTGACCAGAAATATTTTCAAAGAAAATATCAAGCATTAGGGAAGACTTAAACTTGCACTAAATATTTTACAGAACCTTAATATAGATTAGTAAATTTAAGTAAAACAAAATAGCAAACATATTGTATCACAATTATACATTTGCAATGTAGGTAATATAAAATAATATTTGAAAAAGGTAATGTGTTGAAGCTGTAGTTTTATATTTTTTGGTAGTTTGTGAGCTACATACTTTGGTATATTCTTCAACCCTGACAGCTTTAGTTTATGGAGAAGGAAATTGGATATTCACAGTCCCGCAGCAGAATCAACCCACCTTAAACTAAATAATTTCTTGTGAAAAAAATATTTGGTAAAATTTAGCTCCCCAACGCAAAATTAAGTGTTAGAATGCTGGAATTGAAGATACCTATGCAACTGTCTGTTTGCCTTATATTCTTCATTGCACATAAAGCTCCTTTCTATTAGAATACAAATATTCTATGACTCTAATGGACTGACTCAGAAATGACACCATGTCATTTGTTAGGTTAAGAAGCTTATGTCGTCTGCCTACTTCAGGTCTAGATTTTCCATGTGATAATAAAATTTTACGAATAAAATTGGTCTTTTTGGCCACTTTAGTCTTTAGTCCAAGCCAAGAATACCTAATTCCAGCACTGGTTTGAATTCCAAAAATATGCAATGCTTTTAGGAATGTATTTTTTCTACAATTTTCAAATGACCTTGGACCAATTTTATTTTTAAAATTTCATTAAGTACAATATCACCTTGAAAATCTAGACCTGAATATAAGCTATGGAGAAGACATAAGCTTTCAACCTAACAAATCTAGACTTGATCCAAACCTAAAGATAACTAACTGTTCACTTTTTTAAACAATACATCATACTCCATTAGAAATTTGTGGTGAAAAAATGGAGTTACCAGAAAATGTTATGTATAAAAGGTTTAAATATTGATTCAATTACATGTTTAAAATTATTCTCCTGTCTCCAAATATACATCATACTCTATTAGAAATTTGTTTGCGAAAGAATGGAGTTACCGAAAAATGTTAATGTATGAAAGGTTTAAATATTGATTCAATTAGATGTTTAAAATTATTCTCCTGCCTTGGTACCCTATAACAAATTATAGGATGCCATGTTTCCTAATGAAACTTCAATAAACGTTTACCATTGTCGCTTACCGGATACTTACAAAAAATATAATGTTGTGTGGGTTATACAGGGTGATTCAGAAGTTACACGAAAATTAAAGTAAAAAAAACTAGACTTTTGTAGCAAACGCTCCTCATATTAAATTATCTTTAAGAACAATTCGTTCAGGGCAGTCTCAAATTGCCTACACTGTAGGTTAATGGACTGACACCTATCAAAAAACAAATACCTCCCTGGCTAATACCACGAAGGGCGTTGGATCATATCCGACAGGTGTCAGTGCAGGATTCTTCACTGAAGTTATTCCTGCATATGCTGTTGGCGATACAACTGCCGCTGTTTGGCCACTCGTCAGTGCAAGGTAGTGTTTATAATCAACATAAAGTCGATAACTTCCGATAATTGAAAATCGAATTCCCTCAGAGTATCATTCTTCGAACTAAGCTGAAGCGAACAACAAACAACATGTTTGTCATCGCGCCATATGCCTGTGAACGAGGTAATCAACCGCATATCCGAAATTTTCCCAATTCTTCGTATAAGGTATTAGCCAGGGGAGTAGTTCTTTTCTGATAGGTGTCGGTCTATTAACCTACAGTACAGGTAATTTGAGACTGGCCTGAACGAATTGTTCTTTTAGATAATTTGATTTACAGACAGTCTCCAAGTATGCCCATACTTTGCACTGACGAGTGGCCAAACAGCCCGAAACCGGTCTGCAACTGTGTTCCAATAATTGAAAATCGATTGCGGCAGTTGTATCGTCAACAGCATATGCAGGAATAACTTCAGTGAAGAATGCTGCACTAACACCTGTCGGATATAATCCAACGCCCTTCGTGGTATAAGCCAGGGGGGAGTAGTTGTTTTCTGATAGGTGTCAGTCCATTAACTTACAGTGTGGGTAATTTGAGACTGGACTGAACGAATTGTTCTTTTAGATAATTTGATTTACAGCCAATCATATTCAACACACACTTTTCACTAAACATTGTAGATTTTCATTAAGTATCGGCCAATTCCGTCATATATATTTACAGCCACTCTCCAAGTATGCCCACCCAATTTGTGATCTCCTCATATTTAGCAGAAACTAGATGGGAGAATGTGCTTTGTCATGCTAAAATAATAAATGTATTTTTTTTGTTGAACATTAACTTAATAAAAATGCTTTTTTTATACTTTTTTTTTCTAATGTAACATCTTATATAAAATAATTTTTTACTTCTCTTGAAGAGCATTTTACAATGAAAAACTACATTTCAAAAACATCTTCATCACAAAACAGAATTTTCAACTGACTTTTAATCACTCTTCATATTGATACTGCCTGCTTTAACTAAATATGTTGTATAATATCTAATAATGAACCAGTGGTTCGAGCCGTAAGGCCGGACGATCGATTTTTCACTTCATATCGTTCAACCCGTATTAGGAATTTCACGTTCAAAAGGTAAGACCTCGTTAGTCCTAAAATTTTTTTCATAAACTCTATAACAAACAAAAATAACAATAGTTTCATATGAAACATATAACTAACCATAAATATAGTCCGCACAAGTTTCGACTTTTGAGAGTTGTCGTTCGTAGGGGTGCGACAGCTGGTTAACGGAAAAACATATTTTCAAACAGATTTTTAATTAAATTGAATTCTGTTATACCTTTAAGTTTTCATACCTTCACATCTGCAAATTGAAGTTTGAATACAAGCTCAATGTGACACATACTGTATATTGATTGCTGAAACATAGTGTCATTTCTGAGTCAGTTCATAAGTCTTAAATATTTTTATGATAATAGAAAAGAGTTCTACCAGCAATGAAGAATATAAGGCAAACAGACAGTTGCATAGGTATCATCAATTACACCATTATATCACTTAATTTTGATCTGGAGAGCAGTGGCGGTGCTATATGTTGCGGGGCCCTGCTCGGTATAAAATTTGCAAAGCCCTAATTGACTGTTTATTTTTAACTTTTCTGCTCTTTTTTTAAGCTGAAGTCTTCTATTAAATCTTAATAATTCAAACATAATGCCTGTTTGTTCTCTATGGATAAATCCCGAAAGTGTCTTGAATAATTGTATTTCTTGGATATGTTTTGATAGCTTCAATTTCTAGAAACATTTCTTGGGCAACTGTAACAGGAATCGTTACAACTATTCTAAGGGCCATAGCTAGGTTAGGGTATATTTATTTCCTGTCTTTTTCGTCCCTTCTGCTTCAATCGTGACGAGTGAAAATAGTTTTAATTCTTCAAAGAGATCCATTGCCTCAATGTCATGATGGTCTCTAACAGAAAGAACGATTTGAAGGTCTTTACAATTTGCAAGTAATTCTTGATCACTCGGTGATGAAAGGGAATGTAATCGATAAAAAAAACCGGAAAGTGTATTCATGACTTTTTAAAGCCTCAAATAACGGTTATGTACTATTTCGAATAGTGTCAACTACTGTATTGAAAATTATTTTAAATGTATCTTGTGGTGAGTCCAATTTTTTCTCCAAATTCTCTAGCTGTCGTTAGTGCAGATTTAAAACCCGTCTCCCGATACCCTTCCAGCTATTTTAAAAACACTCTCAAATGATCCACTGGAACATCTGAATTCATCTTTGGACTTTGCCACACTTTGCTGTGCCATCCTGTTGCTACCAGATATTTTCCGCATCTTCATTTGATAAATTATTCACTGCAACTCTCCCAACATTTTGTAGTATGTTACAGTATCCTTCACCATTCAGATTTTCATCATAATAGTACAAACACAGAATCCTATTATGTTTTATAGCACAATAAACGTTAAAACTCTAATTCTCTTGAAAATATCGGTCACGGGTAAGGTGTGGATTTTCATCAGCCTAAAATGATTATTGTGTCGAATAAATAAACCATTTTTAGTCGAGTCAGAAATGCTTTATTGTCATAAAAGTTTAGGTTTTGTTGACAAAGCAGGCTTAAAAACTAAAACAATCCGAAATTTAACAGTAAAATAAAGGTACAGATTCAACACAAAATATATATATGGTTCAAGCACACTTCAAAAAGTCTGTGACAAAAAATTTTATAAGTTGCGAAGTTGTCCAAAAGAAATTCATTATTATAATAAGCTTTATCTAGCAGAAATTTTTTTACTCTTTTTCGAAATAATGTGTAGCAGGTTAACTTTCTGATTGAAAGGGTGAGATGATTGAAATATTGTTTGCTGTTATAAAGAATCGAGTTTTTAATTTTTGTTGATGGAATGGAAGAGGAATACTGAATGTGAGACGAGTAGCATAACTTCGAGTTGAGTTTGAGATGTTATCTTTGTGTTTTTTGTGCATTAGGCAGACTGTTTCTAAAATAAAAGGCAATAGACTGTTAAGATGTGATGAGTTAAAAAATAGGCTTTCAGGGATCTAGGATTCTTGCTCTGGTCATGAATCTCGCTGCTCTTTTTTGAATTGTGAAAACTTGACTCATTAAGTTTTGACAGCTACTTCCTCAGAAACAAATTCTATACCGCAAGTGGGATTCGCAAAGTGTAACAAAGTATACTTTTCTGACTGAGTGATAGTCCAAAGAGTTACAGATAGACCTTATCACATAACAACTTGAGGATAATTTTTTGCATAGAATACTAATATGCGTTAAAATTTTAATTTGTTGTCTATGTTGAGACCCAAAAATTTGTTCTCTTGTTTTTGATCGATGATATGTTCTTCAAGAATTATATGATCCAGATTACATTTGAAGGACATCATATTAGTCTTTGATATATTGAAAGATAATAAATTGGCATCACACCATTGTTTAACTTTGCCTGTATCATGCTACACCCTAATTTTTAGTGCATCAGTGCTTCTTCCATGCCAAGTATAGATGTGTCGTCAGCAAAACTTGTGAATTATATA
>WOGL01000459.1:0-14704 GCA_015342145.1 Leptinotarsa rubiginosa | reverse complement strand
TATATAGACAGAATTATACTAATTCGTTTTTTAATATTTCTCTTGTGTATAATTAACTTTATGAATAAGGTGTTTATTAATTTCAGATGGATATGAAATCTGTTGGATCATTCTACTACGACAATTTTGTAAGTATATGTGAAATAATTTATATCATTTTAGACCGCAAGCCCATTATAAATTATTGGCGGTCATAGATATAATAGGAAGGTACCTCTCAAAAATGTATGACTTCTGTAGCCCTGAAGAAGAAAATGAGTTTCAGTATGATGCCGTCAGTCGTTGTTAGTGCACGTGAAAACTTTTGTATGGCTTTTATAAATTAATTACGACCGGGATTTTTCCTAACCAAACGTCATACAAAATGAAACGGGAAACATTTTCGAAGATAATAAATTCCTGTACGGCTTTTATGAAATTAGATTTTTTGTATCCAAAAAGGTAATTTTTTTGTCATGTGGGTTCTTGGGGCTAAAATTCGTGGGTTCTTGGGACTAAGTCTCTACCCTGGAGTTAAGGTACAGTCTTTTTTTCGGTTTTCTGTAACGCCCCGTGAACCACTTGATTTGTACGATAAAAACTAATTTACCAGAGCCGTACAGGAATTTATGACCTTTATTTGTAGTAGAGACACTTTTTCGAAAATCAAAATTTTTTCCGTTTTTCTGTGTAATGTTTTGTACGGTGTTTGGTTACGAAGATTCTACTCGTAATTAGTATATAAATTGATAAAAGCCATACAAAATATTTTGTCAAATCATCACCTCACCTCATTTGGATTATTATAACTGAAACTCATTTTCTACTAGGACTATTAAAATGTATATTTTCGAGAGATACCAAACAGATACATGAAAATTCAGTATGGCCTTGCGGTCTATTCATGCATGACGTTGGTGGTTTTGGAAAAAATAAATATCTGTCAAGTGTTCACAAACTGTTTAATGGAAATTATGAATAGGTCGAAAAAAGTAACATGATGCGAAATATCAGTCTTACTATGTGGAACAAAAAGGATATGTTTGAAGATACAATGTTTCATAGTGAATTTCATTATTTTGGATTGCCATTGTCTTATATGATATAAAATGATTTGGAATCCCTGAAAGAATCAATAAAATTAAAATGAATAGCTAAAAATAACAATTATATTAAGCAAAAAAAAAACCTGAAGTTAAATTAAAATAAAATAGAATACAAGTAACAATTGAAAATTGAACAATTAAAAAAATAAAAATTAAAAATTTCTAGCCAAGTTACTTCACGACGTTTTGATTGTTAGTATCCTCAGTATTCTAGAAGTTTATTTACTATTGCTCATTTTCATTAATATTCATTGACTTGTAAATGATATATTTTTAGAGGAGATTAATTTTTAGGATAAAGTTTTAGCTCTCCACTTCTCCATCTATGTACAAAAAAATGTGGAAATCTTCCAAAGGAAGGAAGGAAGCAATCAATTTCATAAAAGTTAACTCTATACAAAGATGTGTATATCATGCAAATAAGTAAATTTCAGACACAAAACTGAAAGAAAAAAGCTTCTCGAAACAACTACTTTCTAATAAACATTGAATTACACGAAAGAAAAATACTTTCGAAACAACTACTTTCATATGAACATTGAGTTATACAAATATCATGTTTGCCTACTCAGTTTGTACTCCAAACATTCATTATGGAATTGAATCATATGTCATTCACAGAATTACTACTCAATATGGTACACGAAAGATGTAAAATTTCACTTGCATGGAACTCTGTCATCGTCAATGGCGGACATCCGATGTTTCGGAATAAGACACTTGCCTGATTTCCTCCTCAGCACCAATTTAGATAACATTACAAGATGAAGCACATCTTTGTAAAGAGATTATTTTGAAATGTATTGATTTTTCCCCTACTTTGGAAGATTCCCACATTTTTTGTAAAAACATGGAGAAGTAGAGAAAGTCAAAAACTTTCTTTCCCTAATTCATTAACATTTTTCAATTTTTCGTCAATAATTCCCCAATATAATCAACAAGACATTTGTACGTAAGAATTAATTTTCATAGTACTTTTTTATTTCGATATGGTTGGTGTTTTCTATTTGATGTATTTTGCAAGTGTATTAGATTAATTTCTTTTATGTTTTCTGAGCATTGACGCATATAACGCATAATTTAGCTGTTTATACTCAATATGAAAATGGAGTACATGTTGACTGTATCCATTAGCTTATGGTTCATATATTACTAGTTTGTACAGTACTCTACTCATCTACTAACAATCTTGCAAAATACATTAAAAGTGTAAAAAACTCCAACTAAACAAAAATCATGATCCTCGTAAACATGTCATGAGAAGAAATATTCAGCAGTTTCTCTAGTTCTGGGTTTCACCGCCAAGGCGTCCAGGCTGGTTTTACCAATAGCATTACTCTGGAAAATACATAAGATTTTACGTTGGGAGATAACTTATTATAATTTATTATTGTGACACATATATGAAAATTTATAGTCAAACGTTTGCAATCCTTAGTACCAACTGGTTCTAAGGATTGCAAACATAACAATGTGAAATAGTTTTATATCATTTGCATATAAAAGAAAATATTCGCTCATTTAATAATGAAGGCTCTAATTTAACTGAATATCTTTCTTATTTAAATTTTAGTTATCCCTAACTGAATGTCAATACTTATTTTAGGAATGAAAGGTAAAACTAAAATCTCTGGTATATAATAAATCCAAACAAGCTCTTTTCTTAATCACCAGATGAACAAAACTCATTCTATTTCATTTCCTGAAGACTACAACTTGGTTGGTGAAACGCTCGTCGTGAAAGGTATTGCATTTTTGGTGATTGAAAAAAGTGCTTCTTTTGGAATTATTTTACAGTTAAAAACTTAGTTATATAAGTATCTGATTTTATGTATTTCAATATTTAAAATTAACAAGACAACGTTACCTTACGTTTTTATTAAATTTATATATTCCCAAAACCACCATTACTGTTGGAATGTTTGTGAAACTCAATTTTGATTCTTATCTTATCATTGCCAGCAGGCCTTCCCAGCGGGAATGGTACCCTACAAACGAACAGCCGCCGATAAATCTGGTGTTCCGGTTTACCAGCCGAACGCAACTACCTACCAGCAACTAATGCAGCTGCAGCAGCCTTTCGTACCCGTGTCATGTGAGTATTCCACCTCCCCTGCTCCCCCATCCTCTTCTTGCGCTTCACCCACAGTTTCAGAGGCTTCTCAGCCCATTGTCACTACTCAGATCTCCCAGCAGTCCCAACAACTATCACAACAACCCAAAGATGATACTTTTTCCGGCATAACGAGCACAGCTTCTCTGTCTTCTTTGCCGCCGCCCCAACCGCAAATTCCCGATCCTGCCACGCTTGCTAAAGAGGTTGCCCAGCAAAACTATGCCAAGGCCGTCAAACTTGCTGCCGTTAATCAGTCTCTTGCCGCTTCACAGTTCAGCCACCTGAATCCTTTGAACTATACGGGAGTTGCTTTAAACAAACAGGCACTCGCGGCAATGCCACAAACTGCGGCTGCTTTTCCTCGATATCCCACATTGCCGTTTCAATTCAATGCTGCTGCTATCAATTTGGGGCTCGCCAACCCTTATCAAGCAATAGCACAACAGAATTTACTCAATCTGAGCCGACCGCCACCAGTACAGTTCAATCCGTACTCCATAATGAGACAGCCGCAATATGCCACTGCTGCCACAGCTGGCGCTTCTTCTCTTTACGGCAATAATCTACTGAGCGCACAGTATCCAGTTACTGTTTCTGCAGCGCCTATAACCAATAGCACTGCTGCACAGGCTAGTATCGCTGTTGCTGCTGCACAAAATAACAACAATAACGTTACTTTACAGCCGTATAAAAAACTGAAGACAAACTAAAGAGTATACTAATTAATATATTTTGTATTGTTTCAAATTTTGTTGGTTTGTGTAATATTTTATAAATGGACGTTTTACGATCAACGTCCTTAAATATTCGCTATATTTATACGGTTAGTGTTTTAAAATAAAAATGTTGATTGATACATTTTTTCGAAATGAAGTTGTATTTATATTTTGGATGTTAGTGTTTTTGTACTATCGGATTTGTGTAATAAAATTTGTATTTGTCATTTATCAAAAAAAATTATCTAGTCAAAAAACTTTTGGTTGATTTTAAAAATTGATAAAACTGGGCAATGCTCTGAGCTATCCCGGACCAAGCGAGTGCCTCAATACTGTGATACCTCTCACACACCCGCTACTGCACCGCTACAATTAACATCCTTTTTCCCATTCCCCATTATTTACCAATCTAATTTCATTTGACGATGAATATTGACCTACCCCTTCCATTAAAATTTTTCCCTCAAACTTGTTTTGTTATTTTGACTCGACTTTCCTCTATTTACTTTGAGGTTATAAATAATCATAATATAATGGGAAATTGTGTTGATATTTATATCGAAGATATACTATTCATTTCCTTCCCTTGGTCGAATAATGAAATGGAAGTGGTAAATCTATTTTCAACGTCACATGTTACTAGTTATAACATTTTACGGTGGATAAGTTTAGAACAATGTATTTTGCAATTTTTAAACGAAAAAGATGTTTATATTTAGACATTATTCTTGCATGAAAAATTTTCATATACTTAAAATTCGAAAGCCTAATTGAGTAGCATGGTAGTTTTATGCGTTGTATTTGTTAGAAAGTGCCATCTCAGAGTAGAATGTTAACTGACCCAAAAAGACGCCAGGTTTGTACATACTTAACATAAAGAAGAAAACCAAATATTTTTTCAATATAAAGTTTATTAAGAGATTATATAATATTTCTGTTTGGTAAATCTTCGAAAGTTTAGTTTTCTACTTAAGTACATCATATTCTACTAGCAATGATTTTTGATAGCTGTTACAAAAATATAAGTTTCATGATTTCTGGCAATTGATTCAGAATGATTGGCAATTTGATATTCAAACATCGTTTCCTTTTTTTAATAGAAAAAAAAATTAACTACTTACTCTTAATAACAATGTATATAGCATTTATGTATTCACTGCCCTCAGAATTATATTAAACCTCTTCAAAACGACACAATTACAATAAGGTCACCACTAGATACAAAGTTGCCTATTATCTACCATTTGCAAAAGTGTAAGGCACTACTCGCTGATTTCTAGTCAAATAAAACCATCCTCAATTCATTGAAATATGATGAAAGAATAATAATTTTTAATTGTATTTTGAAACAAAAAATTAAATTTCAGTTTTTAAATAAATGTGGATATACATCAATTTTTGGGAATATACTATTTGAGGTGCCGAAGTTTTAACTCATTACAAGAGAAATTTTGTTAAATTTAACAACAAAATTAACACACAAATTATCAATCATTGCAGATTTATTATACTCTCAACGGTAACTATTGAAGATAAAATATGACCCTAAACTATGAAAACTAAATGTTTTTGACATTACCTACTAAACCAAGTTGAGAAGTCATCTAAATCAAATATTTGAATATTTGATTAGTTCCTCCCTACTTTCATATATCCTTTATACCTAATTTATTTCACGTCAAAATTGATAATTCCAAATTTGATTTCCAATTTCATAATAATATGTACAGGCTTTGATTATCAGGAACAACTTGATGATCTATGTTTTGTGTATTAGTTCCAAAAGTGCATGGGGCTTATTGACTACTTGTTTTGCATGTCAGTTCCAAATGATTATTCTTGGTATTCTTTTTGGGTTGGATTGTGTCTCAGTCAAACATGGTACATTTTTGTATACTTTATAAAACTTTGTTCCTTGAAATATATCTAATTCCTGTATCCTTTTGGACATGCAGAAGCCTCAAAGGCAGATGTTATTTTGATCTTCCTGGGTTTGATCTCGAAGCACAAATGTAGTTATGTTCTGCGTGTCATTTCTTTTTGTTCATTATAGCTATCTTGTATGTAGAGCAAATATTTAGACGTTTTATAGTGCAATCTTAGTAGATTTCCCCAAGCTATTCTGATAAATTTCCTTAGTTGCTAAATTTAAGTGAAAAATGCATATTCTTTAGAATATTTATAAGTGTATTATTATATATTTTGGGTATTGACGAAAAGAGATAATTGAAATGGATTTCTACTAATTCTCTTCATGAAATAACAACGAAGGTTTCACACATTTTGTGTAGAATTTCAAAACTAAATATTTGTCCTGTGTTCAAGGTCAAAAATTTATCTTTCTATTGTAAGATATAGGAATAGATATAGATCTAGTATTGTGATGTATTATTATGGATAGTTATACCTATATAAACTTTCTGAAAAGATGTGTCTTACTATATGTAGCATTTAAAAACTTCACTTGTACTTTTCAAAAAGGTACGCATATTATTGTGATGCATGTATATTTAATCTTAGAATACATTTACTTCAACTAGTAATACATAGGTTATGTAAAGAATTTGCATTTTTAAGTAGGATTACTATGTAACAGACAGGCTAGTTTTGAAAAATCAGTTTCACTGGGATGCACAGCGCCACGTTCAACTTCTCAGAGGTCTTTTTACAACTGTTTGTAAGATTCCATAAGTTTATCCAAACTTGTCTAAGTTTCTACTTTGTGAAATTTATTGAGATCGAAGTTTAACGTACAATCGACGCGGCGTCCTAATCTGCTATAGTAGTTTTGGTTAAAAGCCTAAGTTGCCCAGTTCAAGCAAGGTTATACTGCTTAGCACTGGAGCGGCTGTGCGTAATCAGCTGCCAGCCAATTTGATCATGTCTTACAATAACGTAGTGCCTTTTAGGCTGCTGATCACGCTTTGCTGAGGTGTGGGTCACGTTCGCCATTTTAGTGTTGAAAATTATTTTTTCCAAAAATTATATGATTTATTGTGTACTGTACTGTTCTAATCCAGAGGTGTATGTATTATCACCGCTACTATTTGTAATAATAATGCTTGAAAATGCATGATATTTGTTTTATTAATCATTGCTTATTATTTTGATTATTTTTCCAAAATACCCTACATTTTTTGTTATGATACCCACCCGTCACGTGCCTTTTGGCTTATTTTTACCATCAAACAAGATGACTGTACAGGCTGTATTCTTCCCCTTCTGCTTGCCCCACCATTTTATTTACTGTGTTTTGTATGTTGACAGTTAGCTCAAAACATCATTGCTTATCATAACTAACACCTACTGCTTGAAAAACCCACCGCTAACACAAAGAATCAGCTGAATTCACTGAAATCAGTTTCTATCTAGATATTGTTCAATTCATCAAATGTCTGCTGGAACGAGGAAATAACAAACTGAGAATGAATCCATGGTTTTTAAAAAAAGAATAACTTTCTTAATGAAACAATGAATATAACATTCATCGAGACAAGGGTGAAGTCGAATCGTAAATGTAATCATTATCTTTGTGTTAGTGGTGTAAATAAATAAGAAGTAAGTTTTCTCAATGGAAACACAAAATAAAATGGCAGGCAAGTGATCCTTTTACCTCCTGTACACATGACGGTTTTAGACGATATTAGCTTGGTGTATTTGAAAGAGATTTCCGGCAAAGTTTACCTATGCTTGTGTAATGTGCTAAGAAGCTAAGAGATCAAACGTTTTATGGTGTTTTACTCATTTAGTGTCCCCTTCCCTCTTTGTGCACCTTTCTACTATAAAATGCACATTGCACAAAGCTATTAAAATTGAGAAAATTTCGAAGAGCTTTGGACAAATATTGACTAACAAGTGATGAAGGAACGTGTTCGAAAAAGATCTACCGTAGTGTTTAGCAATGAGAGAGACTATTAGAGGCTTTGTACATTTCGAATGTTTTCTACATTTTCTCATTTGCTAAAAACCTTTGTAGCTTTGTAGTAAGTAAAAATGTAATATGTAGGTAATTGGAATCATATATTTTTATAAGAGTGTTAACATTTCTCATGGAATTATTTATTATTATTATTGTTTACGACGCCATATTTAATATGTTATGTTTGCAGAATCCAGCCGCATAGACTAATTGTAGCATCGCAGATTTGTTCTACACGTAACAGCTTCTTGAACCATACTTTAATTTTTTAGAATACCTACCCTCTGCTTCTTTGCTTAAAACCTACCTATTTATTTGTAAGTAACCTTTTTATTTAGCATTTCTTAATTTATCCTTTCCCATATTTGACTGAAATGAGACTTTCTCAAAGCAAAAAAACATTTATTTTACATATGGAGTATTGAAACTTGATTCCAGTCATTCCATTCATTGTGTTGGAAACTAAACAACATAGCGATAGTAACAAGTTGGCACAATGTTTATCGCAGCGAGAGGATGAAACTTTTTTTTATTCACCTAGGCTATTTCAAATTGATTCTGCTTCGTTTCATGTTTGACAGTAGTTCAAATAGTCGTGTTACTTCTAATGTGGTCCATAAAGTCATACACAAAACACGAGGCTAATACGACCACGTTTTATAACCAAAATGCAATGCTCATATGATATATTGGATACAATTGTTGGTTATGATTTCAATTTTACATAAAACTATAATTTGTAATCATATCCTTATATTCATCTGAATTATCAGTGTGCAATAAATTTCACTGGAAAATAATTCCATTGAAATGATCAATCTAAAATTTTCATAACTATCCTAAACAATTCTTTCAACTTATGGTATTTGATTTTTTAAACCTAATTTTCTTTTTTGCTTTTTTTTCATGCATACAATCCTATGGTTTCCACTTCAAACCATCTTCTGTTCTGTTCTGTTGCATCAAAAATGAATCCCCTTAAACTTTATTTTGCAACCCAATTTCTGAACGCTGATGTGGACTGTGTTATTGTTCTTTTTATCGTCGCTGCCATGGTTCTTTGGGAACTCGCCCACCAACACCCATATAACACTGAAAACACAACACGCAATACTTTTCCCTATATTTAACATGTGTGTGTCTTGTCAAAACCAACCACCACATTATGATGAATTACGTAACCTTCAATATAACACGCTGCCTAACTATTCACATACTCGGTGTCTGGTGGGTATAAACGTAATGGCTGTAACGTTCTGTTGTCGCATTGCTCATTTTTGGCTGCGATGACGCTTTGTGCTGCACAATACTGCATGACGCCCTAGACAATGGTGCGCCTTCCAACGCCCCCTTTGTGATCTACACTGACGAACAAGGACAGGTATTCAAGTTGTTTAACATCATGTATGCTGTACTACATTTCGCTAGCAGTTTTTGGTATTCACCCAATACTTTTAACAGTTTATGTATGTGGCACAGCTTACATGAATAACCTGATATAACAAGTTACAATGCTTCAGATTTCATTATCATTTTATATTTATTTGTGTCCATGCGTTTAAAAAAAAAATGTCATCTTTATTTTTCAATTCAATTGATGTACTGAATATTTGATAAAAAGCATTGTCAGCTTTCGTCGGGGAACATGGTGTTCGGGTACTTTTAAACAAAATATACCTACTAGGTATCTAATGGTGTTTTGTGGTTTTCTTTTGTGTTGCAATATTTGTTTTAAATTCCAGAATACTATTCAACTGTACTATTCAGTTCCATATAAATGTATTCAATTTACAAAAGTATAAATAGCCTGCAGTGCCACAAAGAGAGTAGAAAGTATTTGATATCATTATGACTGAAAGCAAGAAAAATAACTCATTAAACAATATTTTTACATAACCACAACTATATTTTGTTTGATTCATTGATAATGCATGCATAAAAACATTGCACTTTGCAAGTAATTATACGGCTAATTACTTTTTCTCTTTGAATTTCACAATATTATGTTTTTGACGAAATATTATTGAACTCATGTTTGTTCTTTCATTAGGACTTTTGCTGAAATATAATAGAAAATGAAACTTTTCCCCTGAACATAGTGACTTGTTATCGTCCATTTTTTTGCAAGCAAATTGTGAAGTTAAGCAACTAACTAGCCAATCACAATCTGATTGCAGTTTCAGTAGTAAATTATTAACGCCTAGTAGTTTTTTGCACTGTCGTATTGATATACGGCAGGTTTTTTAGATTTTTGCTGTTTTTCTTGAAGATTTTCAAACATTCTGCATGTGAACACTACTTCTCTATCATTTTCTTTTTTTATTAACACATCTGCTTCTTTGGTTTAGGCCTATGCTGCCGTGAGCTTTATATACCTACTGGTAATCAGCTGAATATATTCATTTTTTATTCATGACTAATCAAAACTGCTATTGGCGAAAATAAAAATATCAAGACAAATATTTATTGTAATATATTTTTCATTATTTTGTGCAGAATGATTGAATTATCTAGTTATAGTTTATTTGATACTCACCAAAATTTAAAATAACTTTTCAAACCATTGGCATGAGCATTCGTTTTCGAAATTTCACTTTGTAACGGTTTTATAGTAGTGCCTATGTATGCTGCTTTTAGAAAAGAAAATATTTCAACTGCATACATATGTACCATTTTTATTAATATACCGTCGTTGATGTAATAAAATGAAACATTATATAGAGCAGCATATTTATATGTTTCTAATTTTTCAGTTACTGGACACCCTCCCGGTGTGCCAAGATTTTAATCATGGTCTTTGTAACCGGCCTGCCTGCAAATTTGTTCACCTACAGGAAGGTAAGCCTTTTTTTAAATAACTAATTAATTTTAATCAAAAGTAAAACAAGGCCTCAGATCAATAATAATTATTCAATTTACGTGTCCTTTTCTTAAAACTGTATTTTCTAGGTTTTTCTTACAACAAAAACAATACAGACATTTCAGGTACTTGTTTTCATATTGATGCATGTTAGTTAACGCAGACCTAAGGGTAGAACAATGGTAAACGTTATTTTGTAGAACTCGTGTATCATAAGAAAATTGTTTTCTGACTAAAGACCTTTTTTCTATGTAGAGTTCTATTTCACTGCTCCTATTTGAAAAAGAGTTGTTTTCAGATACAGCGTCCTAAAACAAAAATCAAAAATTGGTTGATTTGGTGAAAGATGAGTTCATGACTCGGTGTTGAGTCATATGTCACAAATTTTGAATCATAAGAATTCACGTTATCCAACATTTGTTACAACTGAAAATCAGCTATCCGAATTCTCACGCTTCACTACTCACAACTTATCACTCAAAATTGATTCATCCTTATCCAGTTTTTTTGGTTGGCTCCATACTTTGTAGGTTCAAAAAGAGTGTTTCTAATCATTAATTTTTGCTCATTGAAAGAGCCATACAACGGCTCTGAAATACGAATTTTCGTGGCTAGATCTCTCGTAAATGGTCACAATCAGACCATTCCAGACTCTGTTATTATTAAACAGAGCGACTTTTAAGAGAGGGCAAGTAATAGGTACCTGCGAACCGATAGTGAAAATTGCCAGAATGGATGAAAAGTCCCTCTGCAGCGTGCTCAACAACACGCGAAGGAATTCATCGACACCTTCAGGAAGACGTGGAGCCATCTGTCTGAAGAACTATGCAAGGTCACTAGTTTCGTAGAGGAAGAGAACGATATGTTTGTGAGGGCCAAAATCATTGGTCTAACGGATTTAGTTCAACATCGGACTTCCCTTCGCAAAGCAGAACGAAGCTTCATTCATTGTTAAGGACATGTTGGAGGAAGGAGTGATCGAAGAATCGAGCAGCCCATGATCGTCAGCTGTTGTGCTGGTGACTAAGATGGATTGACGAGATTCCGCGTAGAATACAGGTTTAATGATATCACCAGAAAGAACAATTACCCTCTCCCCAGAATAGATGATGCCCTGAATCTGAACATCTTGGCTGAATGCAGATGGTTCTCAACATCAGATCTAAAGAGCGGATATTGGCAGGTGACTGTTCTTTCCGCGGATAAAGAGAAGACTGCCTTTTCAACCGGCAACGGTTTATATTAATTCATGTTCATGCCCTTCGGATTACGCAATGCACCCTCAACAGTTGAACTCTTGATGGATTTAGTGCTAAGAGGTCTTACCTGAAAAACATGTTTGGTCTATCTTGATGACCGGGAAAAGTTTTGACAACAAATTTCTGTCAAACTTGAGGAGTTTCAAAAACTACACCTCACGATTTGATCTCCACAAGCTATATTTGAAAAATATATCACAACATGTTTCGCTAAGACATTATCTTTTTCAAGAGATTTATATGTAAATCACTTGATAAATATATAAATTATATATAAATATATAAATCATGTTGTGATATATTTTTCAAATAAAGTTTGTGGAGATCAAATCGTGAAGTGTACTTTTTGAAATTACTATGGATCTTCATCAAATAACGGCCGAATCAATCAGAAAAAAAACTTCAGGAGTGTTTTCACGAGGCTGCGGAATGCTCATTTGCAGATCAAACTCAAGAAGTTCTGCCTCTTCCAGGAAAATGTGTATGTAGCTATTACCGGCGTTTCGTGAAGGACTGGATAAATCTCCAGACCGCTACATGCTTGAGTGAGAGGAGAACCACCTTTGTTTGGTTGTTTGGTTACCAGACTGCCAGCAAGCATTTACTGCCCTGAAGAAACATTTGACTAGTGCTCCAGTCCACTGGCATATATAAACACTATCTCTTGAGCTTGTTGATATATTTAGAAGTCTGGTTTAAAGTGCGGTACGAAGTGAGCTAATAAGGCGATAGATATTTGAGAATTAGTCTGAAGTTCAGAATTAGTCTGAAGTTCAGAATTAGTCGAAAGTTCAGTTAAAGTTTTTGTTGTACACTGTAGTCAATTGTTGTCGAATCCACGAACTAGCTATTGGATATCAGGAATACTTGTGATATTCGTAATCTGTGTACATACAATAACATTTATTGATAACTAGAGAATACAATTATCGGTATCTAAATGAAAATCTTTCATCGATTATGTCAATCCGATATTTTAAAATATTCATCCTTCAACCAAAAAAAACTGGCCTAAAATGCATGTATGTTGAAAACCGCATATTGATTCTGTCTTGTTTCTATAATTATTTCTTCAATTTAATCTGCTGTTCTTCCTTTTTCAACCTCAGCGGTCTGCCTGAACGACATGATACCAGTTTTGTCTTCTCAATAATGTTGTTTCCAGAAAAGCCACCCTAATGATATTTACCTATATAGTTATTCTGATGGAAATTTTGAATATTCCATATTGACTTAGATCTGGGATCTCACAATTGTTTTAAAGAGTTGAGGAGTGGCTTGTATTATAATTTTTTCGGCTTATCACTTTATAGTTTTTTCTTTCACCTATCATCTCACATTCACTTGTATATTACTTCCTCTCTTCTGTTTGTTATCAGGAAATAATTCAAAATGCATTCATGAGATATTACTTCAACTTCTACAAAGGTATAGCTCAAACTTCATTGGGCAGGACAATCTGCCTTAATTGGTAGGGAAAGGGGCAGATTGTCCTGCGCTACAGAGTTAAGGGGACCACATCCGAAGGCGTTATTTTTATTTATTTTTTTTATTCATTGACGTTGGCCAATATTATACCAGAAGACTTATATAACAAATTTAACAAATAAATATTCCACATATATTCAAAAAGTATGAATTACCAGTTGCACAATACGACTATAGCCATTGGCTGGGCGGCAACAGTTAAGCCCACTTTCCCAATATTTTGTTTAACGTTTTCAAAAAGTCAAAGTTCAAACACTATTTTTCTTTTTGATGTCTCGGCCTAGCAAAATGTCTGTGGGTGGTTATGCAGTTGTCAACTAACGCAAATAATTCCACAGAGTTTTCAAATCTAAATAAGACATTTTTCCCACACCATTCTGGTATGAAAAAAGTGTTTTCTTTAGAATCATTCAGAGGTTCCGATTTTATCTATCAAAATACTTAATTCTAAAAATTCCAGCTATTCTCAAACTTCTGAGTATCGAAAAGGAGATATATTCAAAGTTTTTATTTATCTGCATAAAACTTCTGCTTTTTTCACTCGAATTCTCATAGGACTTTTTAGACTCCACCTCAGATCCGAATTTCATGTATAATTTGGTTTTATTAGTGAATTAATCTTGTACGTTTGTCATAATTGAATACGCTCTGTCAAGTATGAACAGACTTTAAGAGGATGAATATTGCAAATCATTCAATAAATTCTTATTCAACTCGCCAGCATCGCCTTTTGTCTCACTTATGTTATAACTATTCTTCAGTTTTTGGAAGCCTAAGGTAGAGTGGGAGTAGGGAGAGTGAGAAAGTGTAGGAATATGCCAACTGTTCCTGAGATACTCCATCTTTAATCTATTCTAAACATTTCGTTGTAATTCATGTATTTACAGGAGTATCTACTTATGTTTAAAAATAGATTTTGCGAATCGATCGATTTCGAAGGCTTTCTCACTTTTGCAAGTGAATACATTTTCTCAATTTTAATAAAATATAAATATGTTACCTATGTCACGGATAAAATTAATGGGGTCGTTAAGGGAAATGAACAATTAAAAAATTATTAAATATATTTATTAATTGAAACTAATCACAACCCTTTGGTAACACATTAGAGAATCATTTGGCATAGAATTTGGTGATAAAAACAATCAACATTTTTTTTAATTTTAATTTTACGAAACCGTAGTGAAAACCCCATCATGCCCCAGGGTAGGGGTAGTATGGGGTACCAATTTGGGGCAGTACGGGGTACATAGTTATTTTG
>WOGL01000458.1:0-14709 GCA_015342145.1 Leptinotarsa rubiginosa | reverse complement strand
TACTAAATATTAAGTCCATATATGGGAAAAAACATCTTCAATATTATAAAGTGGATTTACAAGAAGTGATTGTTTCAAGCAGTGTGAATGACCTTCACTATTACCTCAACTAGTGTCGGTTAAAAGGGGTACGGGTAGAAAATCAATGAAAATATATACTTTTCTTTCAACATCGCAATGCTTGTTTCGTAAAAATTGTCAATGGCTCACACGCTAATGTAAATGGAATAGATCTAGAGCGAGATTGAGAATAAAGTGATTTTTCTAATAATTAATAACTGGAAAACTACATCAACTTAAATTTTCTTCAATTTATCACCAGAATTCCGATACTTGATAAAAATTCATGAAGTTAGTTTCATTCTGAGATTTTAACCAAACAGTTAGCTGTTATTCGGATAAACCATTAATTTTTTTATAATATACTGGAATAATGTATTTCAATTCCGCATTCGATAATATGTGTAACTGTTTTTTAAATATGTAGTATTTTTTTCATCATTTTATCTATGATTAGCTCTTTCGGCCTATTTTCATCCTGAAATTTGCTTCATGGTTCAAAAAAGGTAAATTAAACGGGTACTTACATGATAATATTCGATGGCACAATTTTCTATGATGTTTAACGAAATGTAGATTATATTCTTCTGTTTCCTTTTCAACGCCTTCTGTACGTATTTCAAACAATTCATCACTTTAAACTCAAACAGTACGTATTTGGGCCTCATTATATGGCTTAGAATGGCCGTTAATTATTTGAAAAGGTTTGCACCATTATGTGTCCTTTTCATTTCTTCAAGAAGTTCATAATAACACATCGTTTCAAAATTTTCCTGCCATTTCTCACTACCGTAATACTTATTTCAACTTCAAATTTGGTAAAAACACTGATCTCTGTTATTTAGCAATAACTTTAGATTTTTTCTGACTGATCCGGCCGTTACTTGATGCAGATCCATAGTAATTTCATGAACTACACCTCACGATTTGATCTCCACAAACTTTATTTGAGAAATATATCACAACATTTGTGTTAGCGAAACATATCATGATATATTTCTCAAATAAAGTTTGTGGAGATCAAATCGTAAGGTGTAGTTTATGAAATAACTTTAGAAATAATCGAATTGAAAGGTATGTACTAATTCTTAAATACATTCCGAAGTATTGAGAAGAAGAAATCTTGTGTGCTCCATTCTAATTAGACAATGTTTGAGCGTGTCATGTGAAATTGTCTAGAATTCATGCGGAACAAACTCGTATTCGACCTATTGTCTTTAAAGTTTTCGAATACTCAATTGAAAAATGTAAATGTGAGAAGAATATCAATTCGGGGTTATACCATTAGAACACGGCTATGAAAAAAGTTGAGAATATAAAAAAATCAATATAACACTGATTTTTTTGTCCGAACCTTACCTTCTACAATCTGAAACACATAAAAATTGCAATAGAGAACTTTGTAGAAAGGGCAAACTTTTCAGTTCACCCCAATAAGTTACTTCGTAAACATTTTTTTTTTCACAAAAATGCCTATTCATTAGTAACTTGTCGTATTCATCAAATGTGTCCATTAAAGAAAACTTAGAAATTATACAGATACTTATTTTTCGTTTTGGCGGCCAAAATCTGCCTCCCTCGTCAGAATATGAAAAAATATAAGTATATTGGCAGTTTTGAATAGATCGTACTTGGCAACATTAAAAATGTTTTGAAAGACAATCAACAAAAATGGAAAGGGGTAGTTTTTAGAAGAGATCAATTTTTGGGAAAGAAAGGTTTTGACTTTATACTTCTCCATCTTCATACAAGAAAATAATTGTGTGAATTTTCACGTTAGAGACATCTGACAAAATTCAATAACGAATGTTCGGAATACAAACTGAATAGGAAAGAGTGTTTTTGTATAGTTTAATGTACAAAAATAGTTGTTTCCAAGGTACTTTTTCTTTTGTTTATTTCAATGTTTTTATGAAAGTAGTTGTTTCGAGAAGGCTTTCTATTTCTGAAAGTTGCTTCATTGCATAATCTAGACAACTTTGCAAAGACTTTTTTTCCTTTGGATGAAGCTTGGGAATTGCATCTAGAATGAAAAACTAAACATTTGTGAAAAATGTTCAATCGGTCTAGAATAAAAAAAATGTTTGTGAAAATTGTTAAATCATTATTCATCAGTATCTACTACCGATGACACTTGTGATGCACTGTTTGGAACCTTTAGTGTAGTAATGAATATTAGTGAAGTTTTATCCCAACACCAAACCGTTATTTTAACACCTCGATACGTGTTTCGATCACCAAGTGATCATCTTCAAGAGGAAGATTAACCTTCCTCTTCCAGGTTAATCTTCCTCTTAAAGATGATCACTTGGTGATCGAAATACATGTTGAGGTGTTAAAATAACGATTTGGTGTTGGGATGAAACTCCAGTAATATTTACTACCGATGATGCTATTGTGTTTGCGAAACGCATCTAGATTGAAAAAAAATGTTTGTGAAAATTGTTTAATTATTATCATGAAAGGCCTAAGTTTGTTCCGGTATAAGGTGCATACGAGTACTTTACTACTTGTTCATTTTCAGGTCAGATTTGTTTGGGTTTGTTAAAAATTTCTCTACCTTTTACACATTGGAATTGTTTATTTTTATATCAATATTGGCGTATTGCCATCTCGATGTCTATAGATATAGAATCATATGTTTCCAATATCGATATCAATCAATAATTAAAGAAAAATATTATACACTCGTCTTCGAAATGTACAGTGTACCTTGAAAGAATAAAATAAACAAATGAGGTCGTTTTGCAACTCACAAAAATATTGTCATTGAAGTATTTGCTGACAATATTGAGCAAAATTTTCTCAAGATTTCCCGAAAGCTCAAGTTATGTTACTTTTTTTATTATTTGTATAATAAGGGTATTTTGTTTCAATTATTTTGATATTTCCACTTTCATATTCATTCACAATCCTTCTGCTGATAGATCATGAACCCATGTATTGAAATCCCTGGTACTGTATTCAAACTTTAATATTTCCAAGTATTATTCGATTTGAAAGGACGAAGTACCTAAGTTTACGAATTCAGTAGAACTTTACCTCTTTCCATCTTTAAAATTCCCAATGAATATATATTGTTTCAATGTCTCTGTAAATGTACCTGCAGAAAAATATTAACAAAGAAAGTATTTAAGTTAATCTGGTCAATAGAATCGAAATCGGATTAAAAACGGAAGTACCCGGAATTTATTTCATTTTCGAAATTGAAAATGATTAAAATTACAATAAATATTTCGGATCAACTTAGTTTCAACATCTATCTTTGAATATGAATCTGAGATTTGGCATCTGCTAAGCAAGTTTTCAGAAGTATGAAAAAACTCTATGAGGTTTTACAATTTAATTATTCCACCAGGCATAAATAATATTGTGGAATGAAGTACAGAAAAGAATCTAATGTTGGCATTATAGATCAAGAAAGTAATCAGTTTTATATTCCGCTATTTATGATAATTACAATTTTTCTTTCGTTGATAGTTTGAAATTTTGAAATGTAAGTTGACAAAATTCAAAATAACTTGGTAGGCAGCCGATTGGTTAGCCTGAATCGTACTTTAAACCGCTACATTACGATGGGTTCATATCCAACTGTAGGATTTCCCGCAGCATGTTAAACGGTAAGACCTCGACAACCATTAGCTCACACGAGTATCAACCTCTTAGGGTTGTAGTTTCAACAGTATTGATGAAAGTAAGGGATTTTAAAAACCTAATCTTTTCTTGAATTCTTCGCCCTGTTTGTTACGAATTGCTACTTTTGTCACATATATTGCACATACATGGATCTTAAAAACAAAACACATATTTCAACACTTTCAGGCACTATAAGCTATATGATTCAATACTGTTCAATAACAGTAAAAATAACAAACTTTTTCAAAAAAAAATCCGGTTTACATTGTTCTGAAACACTTGTATGTGGGGATATTCTGTGACAAGTTTTAATTTCCAAAAATATAAAAACAAATGCCGTCATGCTGACGTCATCCACATGCTCCTAATTTAATCTATGCATATATTTAATTGAAAGTTACAATGCGATCTTATAAACTCTCCAATTGGTTTACTGTGTTAGAGGCCGATACGTGATGAAAGTCCATAACTAATGTATTGAATACGATAATTTCACATTGTAATTTCACAGTGGAATTTTACAATCCGACATAATTTTACACTGCAGTTTTTCAATCAAGGGTTATATTACCTACCTTCGCTGTAAGATTTCCGTGTTCAGAATTATTTTGAAGAAAACGATATTTTAATCGGACAATGTTTCTTGAATTCAATCAAGCACCCTAAATATTTCATAAACCATTTTGTTTGAAACTTTTTATTGCCAGAAAACTATACGAAACAAACAATTTTTTTTATTTTCAATGAAAAACTTGTACGAAATAATACTTGGAAATGAAAACTTGAATGAATGAATTTTTCACTTCAACATATCTTCAACATCTCATCTTTTTCTTTCTCCATCATACGTTAGTGGTGATATCCTAAGAGAAAAATAAACAAGTTCGAAAATCTAATCTGAAAAAAAAAATTTGACAGACTTTGCAATTCTGATTTGTCAACACTCAAAAAAAAATGAACAATTAACTCGAACACCGTACCTTCATATGCGAAATCCTTCTCATTCATGAAAATGTGAATACATATTTTATATATAAAGAGGCTATTCAAAGTTAAAATATCATATATTTCGAAAACGTTACGATATGATTCCCTGCGATTCAGATTAGTCATAATTATGATTTCATATTTTTCTATGCAATAAAAACTGAACTGGCTGCTGAAGTATGGTACAATATGATTGAAATAGATGGATATTCAAAATATACCTTTTGAATAAATCATGAACATATTCTACTAGCTTCTCTCTCGGTGCATGTCAAAAGACTGTCGTGCAAATAAGTAAAATGATTTTTAAAATCCTTTAATACTTTTTGAGTTTAGTCTCTATAAGTGAATAAACAAACGTGTTGTCTTCAGAATATAAGTTGAGACAGATTAAATTTTTCTTCTTTATACATACTTGAGCTGCACCTTCATGTTCACGAAAATAAAATTTTTAAATATATTTACATTACAATAATACTCGTAAAACAAATTAATTTCACATGTTTTCGTTACAAGCTGCATTGTATATCTATTAGTTTTTCAAAGTCAATAAAAAAATTCAAAGATTTTCTTCATGAATTTACTACAGAATTTTTTCAATCCATGAGTCCGTAGATATGATAATTGAAATATTATGCACCTACATAAATATGCCAGGTTTATGAATTACAATTAAATACTGAAAGTTCATGGCCTCGTTATATCAAAACGAAGCTTTTGTTATTATTATTATCTAATCATGAGTTACTGATGAATAGAAAAGTTTTTCTTCATGAAAAATACTTTTTGTTTACCCAGTAACTTATCGGATTGAAGTTAAAAGTTCGCCATGAAATTTTCATATTTTTCAGATTTTCGAAGGTATAAGCACCCAAAAAATATCAATAAAAAACTCTATAGTACAATTCCATAATAGTAAGCACTATAGTACAATTCCATAATAGTAAGCACTAAATTATCAAGAATATTTTTACATTAAAACGAAAACATTGTTGTCAAGGTTGTGATTCTATATATTTTATTATCATTTTTCCTCGTCTGTTTAGTATAATTTCCATAAGGCGCCACTGTAAGAGACAAATTGAGGTAAAATATCAGTCATTTCTAAAAATGTAGTGCCTAATATTTTGGAATGCTTAGATTATAGTAAGCTTCACATAACATTAGGTTTGACTTATATTCCAGTCGTTTTATGGAATCTTAAAATCACGTCAAATATTTGTTGCCAACACACTTGAAAATACTGTTCAGGTGCTTGATTTAGCTGAAACTAAGATCACCTATATTTATAGTTTGTGCAATTTGGCGAGATTAGGGCTCAGACGAGATCTCGCGAGTTTATGAATAACAATACCGCGAGATCTCGCCAATTTTGAGATCTTGCGAGATTGTCAGTTTTGTGTGTTTATTCTTGCAAATGATAAATTAGAAAAAATAGTAAGAGTTATAGGTATTATGAAATAAACATTCATTTTTACCAATAAACTTTCGTGTATTCAACATTGTTTGACGCATCTATCTAATAAACTTTCAAGTAGTTAACTTGTTAACGTATCTAATAGAATAAGAAATGAAATAACAATCAGTCTTCTCTTCTAATAATAAAACAGTTTTCATAACAAAACAAAAACTAAAATAGAACTCATTTACATCAAGAAACATTGTCAACCACTGTCAAATCATCGATAACAATTTATCGATAACAAAACATCTTATATGAATAAAAAATTTTATTCCTCTTGGTTAGATGAATATTTTATCTGTAAAGCATAGGTTTATTTGTGTTTTGGACTTATAATTTGAATACTGAATCAATTAGATAAAGAATGGATTCATTAATTGTTTTGTTCCATAATTCATTCACTACTTTTTTATTTAAAATCTGACTTTTTCAGAACTGCTGCTGGTACAGTAAATGATCAAAGTCCAGTAGATAATTTGAATGCATCAGAGAGCGAGAGCGAATCCAGTCAGAGGTCAAGTACAGGAAAAGATTTTGAAATCGTAGACCAGGAAGATTTGGAATCTTAAGGTCATCTCTTGATTAATCAGAGTATAGTTTGAATTTTCTTAACTTTGCACTTTTAAATTATGGTAAGGAGTACCTTCCGAATAGTTGTGCTACATTAAAGTAGTTGTCCATTTATTTTCACAAAAATGGTTCTCTATAAAAGTGTTGATCTTCCCTTAGTATAATTTTTATTTATTTTTTACAGTGTGGTTTTTTGTAAATAGTTTGAATAAACAATAGAGAGGTATTGTAGTTTTAGCATCATCTAATATTGGGCTTAGGAATGCATTTTATTTTATTTTTCTTGAATTTCTTTAAGTTTTGTTGGTTCAATACCTCACAAATGAGATTAGGGTCACTGTGGATTTTATCATATTTATATATATCTTTTTTCTGATTGGTGCTAATAAAATATTTCAAATAGTTTGCTATAAAGTCATTTATTATCAATTGTTGCATTTAATAATTGTATTATTCCCACATGATATATTCTACATAATAAATATTTTGTACATATTACTATTTCCATGTGTTCATCACTTGCCTTAACATTTGGTTGCACAGTGCTGCATACGGATTCAGTTCGATGAGCTGAAAAGTAAAATAGAATAGTGGATTTTCAATATGCCAAAATAATTAATATATTGTAGCATTTAAATTAATGCAAAAAATTATGTGTGTTTACTCACTAACATAAAACAAATACAGATTAAAATATAAAAGTGAGTATAAATATAGTTCACAAAATGGTTGTTTGTTAGGCTGTTTAATTTTCAGGCAATTTTTTCCCACCTAAAAATGTGATACTGTTAAGAAAAAGAAAAAATCTTTCCATTGAAAAAAAGTGATTGGATTTCTTGTTCATCCAAGAGTTCGATTTTCTTTTTGAATATCAAAATTTTTGGTTTAAACTCGATTTTTTTTGTAATAATTTTTTTATAAAGAAAAAGTGAGTAAAGCATTAAATTTGCTACAAAAAAATCCTTTCAGCTGAAGCTGTACTAGCCATAGTTTATGAAATTAATTTTAATAAAAATACATATTTAATACTGAATAATTTTGAATTATTCTCACAAAGAAAATTAACACGCAATAGACTCTATGAGTTTTGAATCAGTAATTTTGAAAAGTATTTATTCATTTACAGTAATTTGATATTATTTATAACCAATAATTTCTATGGAGTCATATCTCGTATGAAAAGAAAAATTTTGTCACATATTTATGTAAATGTTTTTCCAGTACCATAAATATAATATAAAAGATTAATTTGCAAGAAAACATTTTATGATTTTGCATCAAAAAACCCCTCAATTTTTGAGAGAGGTTTTTGGCTTTCTGCTTCTCCATCTTTGTACAAGAAATTTGGGGAAACTTCTGAAGGAAGAAAAAAAGCAGCCAAGTTCAAAATGAACTCTTTACAAAGATGTGTAGACCATGCATTGAAGTTACTTTCAGATACAAACTGGAAGAAAAAGCCCTTAATTTTATTCGAACGGTTCAATATTCCAATTGAAATTAATCAAGTTCCAGGCACTTTGCTGTTTGCTTTGTATCTTTCCTGCACTGATGAGAGGTAATACCTCGAAACCAGTCTGTAGGTGATCTACTTGAATAATTTCATCATGGTTCTGCTGCTGGATGAACGAGAAACATCTGCGAGACTCTCTATGAGGTATCTTGGATAAATGTCTGTCGGATATAATTCAATATCAAACGTGGTATTAGCCAGGAAAGTAGTTGTTTCTGGCAGGCATTGACCAGAACCTACCATGTAAGTAGTTTGGAAAGATGAATGTTTCGAAATATTTATTTTTTGTTTTCATTCTTATAGTACGTGGGCATATTTGAAGACTGGTTTCGAATCAAATTATCTAAATGAACCATTCATTCAGGCCAGTCTCAACTCACCTACACACTAGGTTTATGGATTGAGACCTATCAGAAAACAACTACTACGATGAAGGGGGTTGATTATATCTGACATGTGTCAGTACAGGATTCTTCATAGAAGTAATTTGTGTAGTTGCATCAATTGCGGCAGTTGTATCGCCAACAGCATATGTGGGAATTCTTCACTTCTGTGAAGAATCCAACGCCCTTCGTAGTGGTAGCCAGGAAAGTAGTTGTTTTCTGATAGGTGTCAGTCCATAAACCTACTGTGCAGGTGAGTTGAAACTGGCCTGAATGAATTGTTAATTTAGATTTCATTTATTTTTTGTATAATACATTTAATTGAAAAGGTAGTGTTTTTTAGGGCACAATAATTTTGGGAAAAAAACTTTTTGCGAGATACTCAGCACTTAAATCAAGTTCTGTGACACTATAATGTATTTATAGATTTTGTGTATAAATTGAGTAAATTATTGAAACTTTTTTTGTATGCAATTTTCTTGACATCACAAATGGTTTGGAAAGTAAATATATGTATAGTCCACCAGATTTTGAGAACTGTAAGGAATTACTTTCCAAAATCATCATTTTGGAAAGTAATTTCTCATTTTGGAAATCATCATTTAAAAAAAGACTGGTGTATTGAAAAATTCAATAATTTTTTATTTAGGGCAAAATTTATATAAAGACGATAATTTATTGACTGATTATACGGTGAGGGAAAAGTCTTTTTGATAGATATATGATTTATATTACACTGTAACTTTCCGAGGTGAACTTTTCATGGCTCTTGAGTATCGAGATTTCAGATTTATTCATTTTTCAGATTGTGCAATGTTGAAAAATTAAAAAATATCATAATGAGTTGCCTCTTATTAATTTTGATAGGCAACAGTAAATTTTTTTTATATAATGGTTGATAATACACCCTTTTTCTTTATGTTTTCGCTTCCGTGGAGGCCAACCCTTATTACACTTATGCCTCCGTCTCCGCTTCACAGCATCCGTTACAATACTGACTGATCAAGTCAGTCATTGATGGGTTCCCTTTAATACCAATTGCTTTCGGTTTAATGTATATCAAGTTTCAAAAAATATTCCAAAATTTAACAAAAGGAGGCAATATTTTGAGATTTTACTTTCTGTAAACAATTTTGTGCCAATGACTTGCCTGTTTCTTTGCAAAATCATTTCCCATTTTAGCAGCATTTTCAAAATCTTCTCTGGCCATTTCCATATTTTCAGCTTTCCTATGAAGAATGCCCCTTTGGCAATATGCTAAGCACAGTGTCCTTTTATATTTATCTGTGCTTAAATTTATTGCTTTTGTCACATCATTTAAAGCATCTTAAAAAAGAAAAATGTGTTATAACCAATCTGCATTTCATATTTTAGTAATAAATAATTTTCTCAAGAAACATATGCGTTTATAGTAAGGAAAAACTAATTCAGAACTACAACATAACTAAGTATGAACAGAGCAAAAAAAATTATCAGAACTGTCATATAAAAAGTTAATGTACAAATATATGTTGTAATCTATACTTTTTTAAATGAATTATTATTTTTTTTTATACGTGATAAACGCCACTGCAATGTAAAAATTTCACAGAAAATAAGTAACAATCTAAAAGTGTAAAATATAAAAATTGAAATAAGAACGCTATGGAATGTTTCTGTAGCAAACAACTATATACAGCATACGATCTTTTAGGATATATAATTAAAATTAAAACTTGTTACAACAATTACCAACTTAAATTATTCGATGATTGTTTAAAACGACATTGAGACACCAAAAACACTGGTGTTTTTGTCATCCAATAACTTTAGGGTTCTTTCTAAGGGTGTATGTTTTCCATAATTTGTATGATAATAATAATGCTTCCATATATAGAATGAAAAGAATACATATATAATGTGAATTTGGCTCAAAGCAAAAGGCGAAGTTCAGTTTATGAGATGATATGAAATCAGCTCATTAACTGGATTTCTGTTCGGAACAGATTCAAGTAATTCAGGACAAGTCATCAGTCCATTGAGCAGCTTGAATGCATAGCACAGATCTGCATGAATTCTTCTAGTTTGCAATAGTTTCAGACACATTTCTTGTAATGAAATTGAATAGTCATGGTACTGTATTTGAAGACCCAACTTAAAAGAGCATAATCTCAAAAATTGATTTTGCACTCTCTTTAGAGATAAAGACATTGTAAAATGAAGACCAAATGATACATGCATATTCTAACTTAGACACCACTAGAGCTAAATAAATCCTTTTTAATGCTTCAATGGAAAAACCTGAACAATGACGTAAAATAAGACCTAGTGTTTTGGATGATTTCACACTCATTTGGTTATCATGGTTTACAAATCTAAGTAGTTCATAAAAAATGACCCCCAAAACTTTTATAGGCGATGTGTATTCTATGTGCTGATCATTTATGTTGTATAATGTATCGAATTTCCTACCAACTCTTGAGAAAGTAATAAAATGGCTTTATTTACATTAAAGAAACAAGCTATTTGTAACACATCATTCATAAACTTTATCAAGATTATCTTGAAGGAGAATTTGGTCATTGTATGACTTTATCGGCCTGAAAAGCTTCAGATCATCCGCAAACATTAAAAATTCACTGTTCTCAAATCATCATCCTATGTCATTCACAAAAACATTGAATAACAGGGGTGAATGATGTGACCCTTATGGCACTCCGGATATTACTGATATATCACTCAAATTGCATCTCCCAATTTCAACCTGTTGAGAACGAACAGCAAAAAAACTACCAAACCAATTTACCAAATGTTCTGTAAAACCAAAATTTCCGATCTTCTTCAATAGAATATTGTGATTTATGCTGTGAAATGCCTTGGAAAAGTTAGTGTATATGGCATCCATCTGACCTCTATCCTCCAAGACATTCAATATTTTTTGCTCGTAGATGAGAAGATTGGAAACGGTCGACTTATTTTGAGAAAAGCCATGTTGGTTATTGATGAATCTTTCTCTACATGAAAAGTTTAGTTGATCTGAAATTGAACTGTCAAGTAACTTTGGAATAGATGACTGGCTGCACACACTTTGATAATTTTGTATATTTTCCTTGTCCCCGATTTGAAAATTGGAATAATGAAACTGTGTTTCCAACAATTTGGATAAATTGTTTGGTCTAGATAAGTCTTGAAAAGAAGGTACAGACGATGAGTAATGGAGTAATTGCAATGTTTTAGGAAAATATTTGATTCCGTCGGGACCTGAACTGAGTGTGGGGGAAATTTTTGAAATTTTCTGGAATATCATCGTACCTGATATACTGGGATTGTAAGTATATGAGTTAATATTCAAACAAGGATGATCGTTAAATTCACCATGAGAATTATCGTAAGCTGCAAAACATTCTGCAATTTGTTCCTTATTTGTTGCAAAATAATTTTGATAGTGCATTGTAGATGGCAAACTCACATGCGATTTCTTGTCTTTAATAAACTGCCAAAAATATTTTCGCTTGTATTAAGCGTGGAATTAACGCCTTGTATATAATTTTCATAAAAAATGTTTGAAAGGTTTTTACAAGCACTTCTCAAGTCTGTAAAGACTTGATAATCTTGGACACTCCTCCTAAGCGTAACATTTTTGTGAGCCAACTTTTTCTGCTTGACCAGGTATCTTAGATCTGCAATTACATACCATTTGGGAAAAGTGGATGTTTTGAATCTTTTCACAGGTACAAACAAAGCTATTGCCATATTCAAAATGTTATGAAATTTAGTGGTTGCAACATTTATATCAGCCCAATTAAGGTTTTCATTCCAAATTATGGCATTCAGATAGTTATTGAGACCTTGGTAATGTGCATTTCTGAAGTCATAATATAATTCTGTGTATTCCAAGTTATGAGTCGTTTCATAATTAAATATATTTAATATGGTGCATGCTATTTGAAAAAAGATTTGACTATTTCTAAGTTGTATACATTTGTGAAGATTAAGTCTGAAAATATGTTTATTGCTTTTGGAATGAAATTCCTTTGATAACAATTTAGAAAACCATATTATTGCGCTAGGATCAACGTTTTAGATCCTAGGAGGCAATTAACTAAAACTCCAGTATCTTCATTAGTATCTTCGGGTACGTTAAAATCACCAAAGATGAAGGGCTTCAAATGATTGTATTTTTGGATCACCTTCTCAACCGCCTGACAGTAATTTAAATAAATTACCTCCTCTGCTATGAAGTATTTCTTTTCTCTTGAGCAGAGCAAGAATAGCTGCCTGACTGTTTTTCGTTAAAATCAGTACTCTATCCTCTCTGGTTTTAGAGCTTGATTTACAACTGCGATCACACCTGAAGACTATACGAATTAAAGATCAACTCAGAGTATAAAATATCTTGCGAAAGCCAGCTTTCAACTAGGATTATTAACTAGAACATGACACTAATTTTATTAGTTCATGTATTTTTGGACGAATACCTCCAACATTTTGGCAGTAAACTTGTAATTGGGTGTTTCCTAGTTTTTTTTTCTTTCTCTTTTGTCGGGATACCTCTTCTATACCTGATGAACAAATTCTTCTCACCATTTGCCTTTCTTTGGGACAACTCTTCCTTCACCTTTTTGAACAACTCCTGTTGTGTTTTTGTCTGATCATCGCTAATTTTGATAGGTGTATTCATCAATTTCTTTTCGGATTTCAATATTTGCTTTACTATTTGGCTATTAGAGAATATCTCTTTGATAGGTCTATGTTTGGACCACCTGAACGACCTAATTGAATCACTTTCTCAATTTGGCTAATAGCCCTACACATTTTCATAGACTCCATTACTTTTCTGATCTCCTTCTCATCTTCTTCAATTCTTTCACTTATTTCTCTGAATGACGACTCGTTTAACATTGTAGATCATGATGTTTGACCTCAATTATCGCTCATTCAATTCTTCAAACATAGTTTCAAATGGGATACTTAATGGTCCTTGACTTTTTGGTGATTCAACCTCCGATTTCAGTTCCTTTGTACGATTATCTTTTCATTGATTAATGTTACTGAAGGTTAAAGAAGCATTATTTTTTGCCAATGATATATGCTTACCTTCAAATTTTCGTAAATATTGGTAGATGTTGGCTCTATTATTGTACAGGGATGGCCTATAAGGGGTGATTCGAATAGCCTTATTAATGAGGTTTAGTGCTTCAGTCAATTTACCATTTTCTGCTAATTGAATTGCCTGAATTTCCAATTTTTTGGATTCTTCTACTTCAGAGGTTGAATCTTCTTTATCTAAACAAAAATGTAATATATGAAATTGAATCTTAGGTTGCTAAATAAAAATTGTATAGTAAAATCTTGTGTAATATGAACAGAATAAAAATTGAAAATGATTTTAAGTAAATTGATGGATGTAGCCGTTACTACGTGGTAGGGAAACAAAGTTTAAATTCTCTTTTCGTCATAATAATTTTAAGATTCATTGTAAACTGTATTATAATGAAAGTGCAAATATGAAAGTATCTTGAAAAAGTAAAACATTCAAATTTTAAAAAAGTTACATCTCACCTACAGCCATGAAATCGTTAGTTGTCTGTATTCTCTCAAAATTTAGCTTCTTCATAAAACAGAGATATATTCATTGTATCAAACTATACAACGTCTTAAAATGTTACATATGCCTCGTGCTTCAAATATGTTTATATTTTCTAAGCATTGATATTATTAGTATTTCAAATGATAACGGAACCTTTATGTTAGGATGTGGCTTCATTAAAAGAGTATCATCCTGACATCTTAGATGTTGTGCAGCTTAGTGGATATGCAGAGTGTGCCAGAGGCAATTTCTTGAAAAAATATCGCTGGGGCTCGCTGTTTTTTATTTGGATCGAGAAATATTTTACGTCTATTATTAACATTGTCATTTCCACCCCTTCCGGCGTGGTGAAATCGAACCCTCAAGTCTTAAATGGCATCAGGAGTCAAAGGATACCTCATTTGAATGGTTATCGATTTCTCTTCTCATCGCTATCACTTTTGAATTTTTTTTTTATTTAAAATTATCCGCATCAACCTGATGGTTATTAGCGGCGGAGTGTATTTATTACAAATCATTAGGTAGTATTTAC
>WOGL01000457.1:0-14784 GCA_015342145.1 Leptinotarsa rubiginosa | reverse complement strand
AAAAGGTTGAAATGATAAGTTTAAAATGCGTTGTTTTAGAGCTCTTTTATGAAAACTACTTGATTTTCGTCAGGAGGAACATTCCCCATTCTATAATGGATATTTAGAGTACAAACTGTATAGGAAAAAGTGAACTGATTTCCGTAAAATTCAATGTTAACATGAAAGTAATTGTATCGAAAGTACTTTTCTTTCATGTAATTCAATGTTTATGTGAAAGTAGTTGTTTCAGAAGGGCCTTTTCTTCCAGTTTGAATCTGAAAGTTACTTATATGCATGATCTACTCATCTTTGTGACAATATAAAGATAAAGAAGTAGAAAACGAAAAATATCCTTTTCCCAAAAAAATTTAATCAGTTTTTCAGATATTCAGGTCAGCAAAGATGAACATTTGTGAAAAACCGATCTTTTCCAAATCACTTACATAACAATTTCACTGGTTTCTTTGAAGAAACATTTTTTGTTCTTATACCTGAAAATAACAGCCTGTCCAATTTATAAAAACGAATGATATGTTTGTTAGTCGATTTATGGCCCAATTTAATTTCTAAATTGCTTTATTACTGGTTCGCTGGCTGCCGACAACTGACAACAATGAAAAATTGGGCACCAGAATATCAACACTAATAATGTTTGAATGCTTGGAACTAGCGACAGATGTTGAATTTTTTAAATTGATTGTTATCATAGATATATTGCTGTAACACCTCAAGTCAATAAAGGCGATCGCTCGGTAATTTGTCGTTTTTTTATTCAATTATTTTCATGGTATTCAGATTGATATATTACTTTGCTTCTTTCTACATAAAGTCATCAGACATTATCAATCAATCAATCAATCAATATTTGCTTAATTGTCGGAATATTAGTATCTTATTGTATCTTGTAAAAAAATTAAATGAATGTCATAAAATATAAAAAATACAAAATACAATACATGACATAAAATACAGAAAATACAAACATAGCAGTTTCACAAATAAAACATACATGACATAAAATATAAAAAATACAAACATATCAATTTCACAAATAAAACATTAAGAAGACAGATGAGTTTAGGTGAACATTACAGTTTATCATGGTAGAATTCATGGATCGAATAATACGCTTTTTTGATTAAAAGATCTTCAACTGTACTTTGGAACTTTTTGATATCTGTGCTATTTTTTAGAATGGTAGGAAGGTGATTATATACTTTAATACTTTCATAAATCAGAGAATGCTGAGTCAAGGTGAATTTTGGAATAGGTAAATAAAGCATATGGTTCTGTCTGGTATTGTGACAATTTGTTCCGGGTGTTTACTGCATACACCCCAAAATGCTATGCCATACCTTAGGTGAGAGTCTATGAGGCCATAATAAACATTTTTTGCTGACAGTTTGCATTCTTTCCGTAAGATAGCTCTTGAGCCACTGTAATACGAGTTCATCAACGCCATATGAACAAAATTCATGAATCAAGAGCTCAAGGTTTGTAAAAATCAAATACCCATAAATCGTAACAGTACCTGTGTGGACTTTCCACAGCCCGTGGGGCCTTGGATGATAACGACATTGTTTACTTCAACCAGGTGGACAATCTTGTCCCGAAGGTGGTCGATCGGGAGCTCTTTCTTGATGAAGGTGCTGCTGAAATTGTAGGAGGAGTATATGCTGAGCGGATGCTTTTTGTGATCGATGCCGTTGACACTTTCGACATCAGACATGCCCCCTACCTCGGTGGTTTGGGGGTCTGTGGAGGAAGTAGCGTACCTGAAACCAAAATGTGTCTGATGACTGTGTCGATTGAGAGAAGTAATTAATTCCAAAATATGAGAAGTCATCAGAGTTAACAATGACTTGAATTCTGATATTGAAAATTCATTCCCTTGGAGGTGAACGTTTTTTTTTCTCAATTAGCACACCTGTTCATTTCCTGCATGACAAATTCTTGTTCATAAGTGTCGGATGGTTCTATCTCGTCTTCGTCCGTTGAGCTGAATTCCTCGTCGTTCACCCCCATTACACCGTTCACGGTGCCGGTGGGGTACGTAATTTTTTTTCCTAGCTTTGCTAGTAAACTATTCATGTTGAGTGAAGTCGAAATACCGACTAGAAATATACCGACTTTTTATATTAAAAGTCACTCTCCATTAACGAGGCAACTCCGATATGCTATAAATTTTTTTTACACACTTCCAAGATAAACTTTGTTTTTATCAAATATACATATTGTGGTACGCCGGATCATAGACACACAAAATAGAAGTCGGATGTCTGTAATGTCATGTTCATGTCATGTAAAATGTCATATCGGATGGTGAATAACATAATTAGCGATTTCCTTTGGTAAAAATAATGCCGTCATGTCACTCTGTCACTACACTAGTTGTGTCAAACTTCAATGAATGAAATGCTGAAATTTGAATCTCTTCATTATTTCTTTTTATATAGTTTTCCATATAACATTTTACTTGGGAAAGGGGTCTAAGTTATTACGAATCGAGATCGATCGAGATTTTTGAATGGTAAATATTTTGTCTAGATGAGTTTCTGATGCTGTACTCACTGAACTGTATATATAAACAGTTCAGTGGCTGTACTCTGTACTCCAGCTTAGGATCCCACATTTGAAAATAATGTTATTGTGATCTCTGTGTTCTAAGCATCTACGCTAAGCCCAACGATTATGGACATTAATCGTTGCGCTAAGCCATGGTGTAAACACATCAGTGACAACATCTATGGAACATTATTCTGACTACAAAATTTATATCCGATACACATTCGTGCTAATGTGGATTGTTGAGTCATTGTCTAAGAATTTAATCCTTAGACAATGGTTGAATTTTGTACGATGAAACGATCACGACTATAACGTCAGATGATGGGGGGATGAGAATCCAGCTTTTAACGGAAACTCCAGGGACCTCCTCCGTTCCTAAATACAGACTTTATCCGTTAAAATCCTTTTGCGTTAGGGTTAGAGACAACTGTAGTTATTTTATTTCGCTCATTAATAGATCCAATACCATAGATTGCAGCGTATTACAGCACAGCCCATAATTCATTATTGACAATTTTTCCATTATTGATGTGTAGGTATTTATATTTTGAGTCATAACCATTGTATTGTGAGATTTTTCCTTATGTACTGTATGTATATTTTTTAATAGTTTTCAGTATGATGTACCTAAGCAAATTTTGTTATTGCAGATATTTTCGAATGTAACAGAAATTGTAATTTGAGGCCAATAAAATTAAATAACTCTAGAAGTTATCATAGGGAGAAATAAATATGATTACAGAGAAAATAAGAAGTAGAAGAGTGTAAAGTTAAGTGACAGTAATGACACATAAGTCAGACCTCCTATTGCTCAAAAATGTCATCTTTTCTTTCAAGGTGTGATTACTGATGTGAATTAGAGATAATTACCGAAAATAATACTTGCTCTCATCATTCATCATCAGAAAATTACAAATCTAATTTTATTTTCCCGAATTTCCGGCGGTTTCAAGCGAATCTGCACTACAAACAATGGCTGCAGGTACTACTTTGCAGAAAGCTATTGAACTTGTAACAAAAGCAACAGAGGAAGACCGCAAAAAAAACTACGAGGAAGCTCTACGTCTCTATGAACACGGAGTTGAATATTTCCTACATGCCATAAAGTGTAAGTCAAGACTAATCATAGTTATGGGATTAGGCAGTAGGTGAATATTGATATATGCAATTTCTCCAGAGGTTCCTATTTTTACCATGATATAGCTTCTAGTCTCTTGAAATATAGTAGTTCCAATCTCTATTCTTCATCTTTCATCTATCTGCCAACAAGCTTTTTCCTGGATTTTTTTAAACAATCTTCCGCACTCTTCTTCAAATCTGTTGACATCATCGACCAATTAGTATATTGAATGATGTATCAGAACTATTCTGTGTGATTTCTGAACAGCTTCATTAAAAAACCTCCTAACCGATGAACAGTTTTAATATTAATCGTGCAAATTGAATTGAATCTTACTGAAACAAGAGGCTTTGATAGTCCTCTCGTAGATTGTCTGAAAAGTTATTTATCCAACCGCAAATAGTTTGTTGAGGAATGTGGATATATGTCCAATGAAATATGCCCTCGGGAGTTCCCCAAGGATCCCACTTAGGACCCCTATTATTCAACATGTTCATAAGAGGTATTCATTTAGCCATTTGAAGTTTCTTTTATTTGTCATGACTTTAAGACATACTCTACCACTACTGGGAACGGGATCACCAATCAACAAAATTTAAGACTAATTGAGACAAATTAATAGATTGGTGTGCCATAAATCCTATGAATATAGGTGCTGCCAAATCCTGTACCATTTTCTTTAGTCACTCTATACTACCCAAACTTATAAAATCAATCAAGTCCAAACCATCAGAGAGCTAGGAATACTTTTTGATTGTGAGCTCACCATAATTCAAATTTCTAATCAGCAGTCCTCAAAATGTTAGGATTTCTTGAAAGTAGTTTAGAGATTTCAAAATATTATATTGCTCATTAGCAAATCTGTTTTATAGAAAACTTGTTGCAGAGTACTTTTATATGAAAGAAAGGTGGAGTAATTCAACAATCTGAAAATTGTTATAACCAACAGAACTCTTGAGAAGGAGATCGATATAAAAAATCTGTGTTCTCTTTTCAAAGAAAAAAGTCTCAAAAATGTATAGACAGACCTCAGAATGACTGATTGGTGCAAAAGAAACAAATTACTCCTTATCATGCAGAAATCTCTTTCATTGAAAACTAAATTATAGGGACCGAACAATTCAGATTTACATCCAAAAAGTCAGCTGAACTGGGTCTGATTACCTACGTTGCGCTTGGTGGATGTTCGATAAAAATGTTCTTCACTTTCTCAACATTTTCATCGGTTGTGATTATTTTTATGGCTCAGGGTACAGTCACCTTATGCCACTGTCAACATTTCAAGTGTTATTTTTTGAACAGACCCTGTATTTCTCCTCATAGAACTAATATGGCATGTGACTCCTTTTTTAATTAGAGCATCAGGTTGCCGAATTCATTCTGTGATGAGCTGGACATTTTGCGAATATCAAGGAGTTTCATTTACATTGAAAAAAGCAATCACTGATGAGTGATGCATAAATGAGCTAGATCCTCTTTTGTATTCTCTTTGTTTCCTTTTACCTGTAATATTACTTGTAAGATTGACATGAATAAATGAATGACTATTTGAAATCAACGACAAATTTCTGAGATTTCTAGATGAGGCCCAAGGTGAAAAAGCGAAGGAAAGTATACGGGCCAAATGTGTGACGTATCTTGAGAGAGCGGAGCAATTGAAAGAAACCGTACGGAAGGGAAAGAAAAAGCCCGTTTTAGATGGAGGATCCTCCAAGTAAGTCTCATTTCCATACTGAATAGTATCAACTCTTGACTATTTGCCAAGTAAACTTATCATTACCTTTAGAGATGACAAAAAGAGTGATAGCGATGAAGACGATGATGATCCAGACAAGAAGAAGCTTCAGAACAAACTAGAAGGAGCCATAGTGGTGGAAAAGCCTCACGTGAAATGGAGCGATGTTGCCGGACTGGATGCCGCTAAAGAAGCTTTGAAGGAAGCCGTGATCCTACCGATTCGTTTCCCACATCTCTTCAGTGGAAAGCGAGTCCCTTGGAAGGGAATTTTACTGTTTGGAGTAAATATACGTTGAATACTGACGTGAATTTTTTAACATTCATTTGTTCTCAGCCCCCTGGTACTGGTAAATCATTCCTGGCGAAAGCGGTGGCCACGGAGGCTAACAATTCCACCTTCTTCTCCGTCTCGTCCAGTGACTTGGTCTCGAAATGGTTGGGGGAATCTGAGAAGCTGGTGAAGAATCTATTTGAGCTGGCTCGGCAGCACAAACCCAGCATTATATTCATTGATGAAATCGATTCCCTCTGTTCTTCCCGTTCTGATAATGAATCGGAGTCGGCGAGACGAATAAAAACGGAGTTTCTGGTGCAAATGCAAGGTAAAGTAAAATGAAAAAAAGTAAAATGTTAGAAGAAGTCATGTTATTTGGCACTTCAGTTGCTTTTTAACTAAATACTGTCTGTTTTTCCGTTAACCAGCTGTCGCACTCCTATGAACGACAACCCTCAGAAGTCGAAACTTGTGTGATAACGTGTGATTCCTAATACTTTGTATAGTTTTTGTAAATTGAGAAAAGTGAGAGGGATGAAAAAAAATATATTTCTGAAAAGTGTTTTTGAAAAGCAGAATTTAACAAAATTCCTGATTCAAAGTCAAAGTTTAACGGAATTTCTAGTTCAAAGACAAATTTTTACAAAGGTTAAAATTCAATGAAATTTTGAGTTCAAAGTCGTTGGAATTGAACAAAATTTTGTGTCCAAAGTTATAATTTAACAAAACTTTTAGTTGAAAGTCAGAAATTGACAAAATTCTGAGTCATAAGTCGAAATTGAATAAAATTTTGAGTTTGATAAAATTTTATATTCAAAGTCAAAATTTTGCAGATTTTTACTTCAAAATCAAAATTTACTATGTTTTCAAGTTTAAAATCGGAATTTGGCAAGATCTGAATTCAAAGTCGCAATTTAACAAAAATCCAAACTCAAAGTCGAAATGTAATGAAATTCTGAGGTCAAATTTAATAAGATGCCTAATTCAAAGTCAAAATTCAACAGAATTCCTTGTTCAAAGACAAAATCTCACGAAATTTCAAATTCAAGGTTGAGATTTGATAAAATTTCGAGTTCAGTGATCAGAATTTAACAAAATTCCGGGTTTAAATTTGGAATTTAACAAAATTTTTAATTCAAGGTTATAATTTAACAAAACTTCTTGTTGAAAGTCAGAAATTGACAAAAGACCGAGTCATGAGTCGAAATTGAATAAAATTTTGAGTTTGATAAAATGTTATATTCAAAGTCAAAATTTTCCAGAATTATGACTTCAAAATCAAAATTTATTATAATTTCAAGTTTAAAATCGGAATTTGTCAAAATCCAAATTCAAAGTCGGAGTTTAACAAAATTCCTAATTCAAAGTCAAAAATCAAAAGAAATACCTGTCATATAAGGATTTAAAAAAAACTGCAAATTTAAAGTTGGAATATACTGAAATTCCGTGTTTTCAAAGTCAATAAGCTTTCAATATTCAATTTAATTTCAATTCAATAAACTTTCGAGATGAATATAACAAAATTCTGAGTTCAAAATTGGAATTCAATAGCATTTTAAGATTGAAATCAAAATTTAATAATAATTTGATAAAATTATGACTTGAATATCGAAGTTTTTGTTAAATTCTGCTTTCAAATTTGGAATTTCAATAAATCCTGACTTTGATTTTGGAAGTTTATTAAATTCTAAGTTTGAACTGAGAAGTTCATTAAATCGTGACTTTAGTTTCGGAATTTTGTAGAATTCCGACTTTGAATTTGTAATTTCCTTGAAAATGACTTGTTCTTGATTTTTTATATTATTGCCTAGGAAGAGGAAGAGAAATTTTCAAATTGACTTTTTGAATATGAGAATGCTTTAATGAATCACTTCAACTATAAATAAGTCACAGAAATGCTGTCACTAATTAGTTTTAAAAACATTGTTACAGTAATATATGCTGTTCATCGGAACTACCTGAAAGAAACTGTGACTTTCATGATAATGTTCAGAGTTTCTCAGACTAGTTCATGAAAGGGCATCTAAAAATTAAAATTTCATATTTGTCTGTATATTTGCACACCAAGATCTCTTATCTCGAAAATTGTATACGGCGAAATGAAGTATTCTCGATCTCCCTGTATTCTCAAGGCAACGTACACCGTGAATACTTGTTTAGGTGTCGGCCACGATACCGAAGGCATTCTCGTCTTGGGTGCCACCAATATTCCATGGGTGTTAGACGCTGCAATTCGTAGGAGATTCGAAAAGAGGATTTACATACCACTGCCCGAGGAACCTGCGAGAGCTGTTATGTTCAAATTGCATTTAGGAAATACGCACACGGAACTGACCGAGAGTGACATTAAGGAGCTTGCCAAGAAGACAGACGGGTAAGAAAATCATCTTGATCTAGCTTACAGGTAATGTTTATACAGTCCGGTTATTTAGTTGATCTCACTATTGCTACCTCGAAAATAGTAAGGCCTAACCTGTCACATATCTATGACATGCAGAATTCTCTGGTACATCTTGATTTTAACCATTGATTTATTGATTCCTGTAGATACTCTGGAGCAGATATTAGTATCGTGGTTCGAGACGCTCTCATGCAACCTGTTCGGAAAGTTCAGACAGCCACACATTTCAAGTATATTCGAGGGCCCAGTCCCAAGGACCCCGACACTATAGTTGACGACCTGTTGATTCCTTGCTCGCCCGGAGATTTTGGTGCTATGGAAATGTCTTGGATGGATATACCTAGCGAGAAACTGGCAGAGCCCCCCGTCACTCTGGTAGGTAGAAATAAGTGGAGTTCCTCGAGGTACTGTACTGAGACTCCTTTCCATTCGCTCATATGCAGCGAGGCACTTTGATCAATTGTTTTGTTTTCAGAACGATATGTTGAGATCCCTAGCCACCTCCAAACCGACAGTCAACGACGAAGATCTCACGAAACTGAAGAAGTTCATGGAAGATTTCGGTCAGGAAGGATAGGTTAGGTAGTTTTTATGTAAAATTGTCTTCAATTGCAAGTTATAACTAGAAATTGTCACTCACAAGCATCTTTATGAAATTCCCGCTGCAGAACTATTCCTATTCGGCAAAGTTTCGGACGTTATTGTTGCTTTACAATTTTTTTTATAAATGAAATTTGTTTTATTCTATACGATATGAAGAGCCTTATTTTGAATTAAGATAACATAGTTTATATTTGTATTCTTATTGAAATAAAATAGATGAGCCAAATAGAGTTTCAATGAGCCACCAAAAATGAGAGTCCCCAATTCAGATGATCTCTCAAAATATCACAGGAATCAATAGGTGTACAGCTACAGTTGCTTCTCAGTCGATAGCATTTGGCCAAACTCCTGTCCACAGTGAACAGAAGCTTTGTCCGGGGGTGCAGCTGCCTTGAAGTTGTTGAAATGATACACAATACATGAGTCAGCAATATATTTGAACAGTTCATTGTACATATCTCTTTGAACAGAATCGATAATCTCTGAAGTTGATTTTTGGACAGAACAGTCGAATACAAGTCTATAAAAAATTATTCAGAGAAAACTGCTGCGGAAAACTCAACAATTTTTAATGCATCTGCTTCATGGGATGACTTTCCCATTATTTATTTTCGACCTCCAAAGGCAGGCAGCACCAAATAACATGCTCAGCAATAAACAAAAAGTCGAGAAAGATAGGGACTCTCATAAGAGATTGTCCCATAGAACTTCAATATATAATCTTTGAAGACTAGAAATAACAATTCGTTGCCTAATATTTAAGTTTCGGAAATCAGTCTAATACAAGGAATCCGAAGCTCTGGTACAACTGTATTAACGTTAAAAATCTACACAGAAAAAGTGCCCGAAACGCAGAGAAACTTATAAATTAGTAAATATACCAAAGCCTTGGATCATCTTGCTCTAAAGTTCAGAAATAACATTTTGTTCTTCAACATTTACACTTTCTTCTTCAAATGCAACTCCACTTCCTCCGAACTACTCTATACAAACTATTGACAAATAAAGAGCAAACTTTCGTGGACGTTGCATATAAGAAAACGGTTGACAAAAATCACAGCAGCTAAAACATTGTGCAGGAGCATCCACTGAAAAAAAAAAACGAATATACATATTTATATATACATTCCTATACTTCTGCTTGGTTTTCTGGGTTTCACCAATTAGACTCGAGGATTTAGCGACTTTCTTTTGTTTTTGCTCCTCTCTATGAAGATGGAGCAGATTTTACTGAAGAAAGTCCATACTAAAGTTTTCTGTATCTTCATTAAACAGGCTTTTCTGTAACTGTGAAAACTGATGCAGTAAGTCTGGAACAGAAGGTGTATCCATACTAAATATGATAAGGAAATAAAGGACTTTGTGAATATCCTTCAAAGGATATTAATTGTGTAAGAGTAAATATTTATTGAAGTTTTCTGGGATTTTAACCACAATTTGTTGAATAAATAAATCTAGCACAAAATTTGCTGAAGCGTAATAACTCAAAAGTTTATTCTGAAAAAATTATCGATATAAAGTTTGTAGATTTCTTTTGACAAACGTCAGAGGCGTATATTAAGCAGCAACTTTTCAGGTTGATCGTTTTTTTTATAACACGACCATACTCTCTGTTGATACAGATTTATTCATTTTTCAGATTGTGGAAGGTTAAAAGCCCAGACATCAAAAAACGAAAATTTGGCAGAATCATTACAATGTTAGTCCCAAGAAATAAGTAACTTAATCTTTGAAACGACTATAAGCCTACATAGACAACATATTTTTTAATGTAAATACAGAAACTTTTGGTCAGTATTATAACGACCTCAATGTTCAGTCTATTCTGAACAGAAAACGATGGTTATTCAGTAATAAATCGATGAACAGACGCCCCAGAAACCTCAATCAAGAGACCGGAAACAACCCAGAATTTCAGATAAGGCCTCAACTATTCTCACGGAGGACAATGCCTTAGGAAATCCGAATCGAAATAAACGATAGTAACCGAAATATCGTCCCTGAACACCCGGACGACGTCTTCTGGTAGAGTGAGCAGCTGCGAAATTTTCAAGTGATCGAGACCAAATTCTGAGCCGCCCAGAGCATTGCGGATAATGTGAGTGGCTGCGTTTGAGTCCCTCGGCTTGGTTTTGAGGCCCTCCTTGCGCTGAAGCAGCATCTCATTAATCTCGTTCAAGGTCATGTTCTTTCTAGGCAGCTTCAGCGGGCTCAGAGTCACCTTGCCTTTCATGTGTTCCCCTGAAAAAATAAAAAAATTACCATAATGGGACCCCACACCTGACACCATATACGCCAAGATGTTAAAAGAGGTCGAACTCTATGTTTCTGAACTGCAATGGTAACAACGCTTGTAAAACTCCTGCGTATTCATTTATAACAAAATTTTGAGTTTTCAAAACCACCCAAATTAAACTTAAAATATCTCTGTATACGAAAATTGATTTAATTACGGACCTTTGATAAGATAAATCATTGAAAACTCATATGAATTGCAACATAGACCGTTATTGAAACATTCAGAACAAAAATTGGAGTAATACACATAAGATTATTATGGAACTGATTAATGATATCGCAATACTGAACCAAAAGTCAGTTGAATGTCTTTAGTATCCAAAAAATTATTACCTCAATGTAACCCCACACCTGACAGCAATTATTACCTCAATGTGACCCCACACCTGACACCATATACGCAAAGATGTTAAAACTAGCCAAACTCTATATTTAGAGGATTTGGAGTCAACTTGATGTCATGAGCTGCATGAATAAATATAAAATTCTCTTTTTTTACGATGCAAAACAAGTCACCATTTCCTCCAAATTCAATATGGCGGCACTATGATGACATCTATGGAAATATAGTCAAACAATTTGATGTAATGAGAAACAACATATGATGTTTGTTTGCTCAGTTGTGTGACGTCATTATTTATTATAACTTTCACATAATGCATTATTCATCCTTTTGTTTTATTGATCTACTATAAATCTAATGATGTTACTTGAAGTTGTAAATAATTTATTTGATTTGACTCACAAGGAATCTGTATTGTAACATGAATATACATACATAAATATACATTAAATGGTTGAAATATTACTCACCAACAAGACGGACTGCCTGCAAAGGTGTCATGATATCCCACAGCCCGTCAGTCGCTAGGATCAAAAACTTATCCCTAGGCGTAAGCCGATGATGCTTCACTTCGGGTAAGGCTGTCAGATACGGAGGAGTGTGATAATTGGGCGGTATTACCTGCTCCCCAAAATGTTTGGCAATCAGATTTGTCATTATTTCTTTTTTCCATTTGAACCTGAAATCTCCCATCGAGCGGAGAGGTGCCAACTGACCCAGCAGCCGGTCCATTTTGATGACGGATAGGCACTCGTTGTACGGATGTTCTTTTATGATCCTGTCAACCTCGGATTGGTTATAGCTGTTATGTTCGATGGTTAGTTTGTTAACTTGCCAGGAGTTTGTTTCGGAAAGCGTACCTACAAGCAGAATAACATAGTCATTGGTTATGGTAATTATGATATAAGAGGCACTGCTTTACAGTTATTGCATTCTTACTTGGAAAATAGTGTATGGATTTAAATAATGAAAGGTGAAATTGTGTGTTATAAATAATGTTTGTCATATGTTATGATTTTTAAATATTTTAAGGTGTATTCTACTTTAAGTGACTGTTTACCTAGCACAGCACAGCAATCCCCTACGTTGGCAACATACAGATCGGCCCCATTGATGTGAGCCACACATGCCACTGCTCCTGACATCGCCACAGACATGGTTTTGAAATTAATCGGCTGTCCTTCTTTTGGCAACGCCTCATTCGATAAATCTTCGTCCAACCTCAGGAAGGCCTTTTCCATCGCTTTGGGAACTTCGATATTTTTGTTATAACCTAGCTGAAATCACAGTAGAGGATTTTGTCTATTCGCAACAGTTACATTTAAATGATAATAATAATAGTTCAAACGCCACATAAAGTTATAAATAACTATATAATATCCCCTAGTAGGATAGGTCAGGAATGAGAAGCTAAAGAAAATCAATTTCTGCTAATGTTGACGTTTCAACCCTTCATAAGGTTATCCTCAGTTCTTGTGTATTTGAAATCACCAATTTTTAGGTGTTCGTATGATTTTTGTCCACATTCTCTCCGGACCTCAGCAACTTCTCTAATAGTCATTCGACGATTTTCCTTCTTCCTTTTACGAGGTATAGTGTCTACGTCCTTGTCGCTGGGAGTAACGTTGCTTACTACTGTTACAGACTTTCGTCTGTTTAGCAGTCTTTCTTTGGTCATCGAGATTTGCATCTTGGCTCGTGCTTCCTCTCTCTATAGTTTCAGCCCGTTCCTTCTGTCTAGCTTTCATGTCCTCTAGTAGTTGGTTTAGAGCTTGAATGTCTAGTTTTCCTCTTCTGGCTCCGGAGTTCTGTAGTTGAGAATGTATTTGTTAGGGGGAAGGCTTTTTCTCCTATTGGAGTTGGATTTGATTCTAATGGTCTCAGTCTCCTTGGTATTCATAGACTGTGTGGCCTTGTTACCAAGTATTATAGTTTCTGGTTTTACGTTTTCTTGGGCAGTGGGTATAGGTAGCTTTTGCATGTCCAAATTTTGGGTGTAGCTGTCCGCAGTGTCTTCGCAGCAACTAGTTTCTAGAGCTGTTCCTGCACATCTTGCGTTTTTCCTATTTGCTCATTGAGCTTGGTTTTTTAGGTTTTCTGTGTTGGAATAGGTTCTGGAATACTGGCATCCAGTTCCCTGGAAGTATTTTTGAGCACTTTTATGTCTCTCACTATCAAACTAAACATGCTAAACAGCTGACACTGTGAACATATGTTCGAGACGAGTTTACCAACATAAAAAAATCGCTATTCGAATGTAAGTACCCCGCGAAATTTGAACATTCACCTCATTTTTCGAACAGACCTCGATATCGGCACTTACCTCCGAAAGTTCCTTGAGAAACTGCGTCAAACTGGCTTCGTAGATATCTCTAACGTCATCTACGAACTGTACTTTGTCGTTGTGGGGCCGCACAAGTTCGGAACGGACGGGTAGGGACAGAGACTTGACGTAGTTCGTTAGGACGTCGTGAGGTAGCAGGCAAGCAGTTATGTAGTGGAAGAGACGTTTCGCGATGACTTGTGCGCTTGCAGCGCCGCTGTGGCCGTCGAAGACCCCCGCAAGAAAACCTGCAGAAAATGTCAAAATGTAAGAATATATCGACTGTCCGCAGAAAGTGTGTCCTAACCTTTGGTGAGCAGGCAAGTGGCCTCGGATCTAGTGTCTTCCATGGGATTGTTCGAAGCCAATTGGTTCGAATCGTAAGATTTGACCGGACCTTCGTTGAATTCGTGCGTATTTTCATTGGCGCGGAGGATGACATCTACCTGCAACAAATAATATGTTTCTAAAGCAAATTCAAATCCAAGATAGAGTGGATGTAAACATTGACATGCCCTACGCACGCGATATTGAAAATCCCAAGAATTGGCCAGGGTCGTATTCAGAACCAACATCTTGTTGATCGCAAATGCTATATCATACTTAGGAAAACTTTTTTATAATAACGAGTGAAATGCACAAGTTTTGCAGTTTAACGGGAAAAATGCAGATAATATGTGTAATATAAAAAGATTTTCATTGGATTTTTCACAGCGCACTCAAGCATTATATGAAAAGAGACGTAATTATTTCTTTATTGATAATTTTTATTTTATGTAAAATCAAAAGGAATATTAATCAAAATTATTCAACTGGATGAATTTGTCTCTTCATCAGTAGTGTCATCCTCACCAATCTGAATTATCAGTGGCTCGATTTGTGCCTCTATTATGTTATCAAGCTTCCACATCTTTGTCTCGACTTCCGATATCACATGCCGAACACACTTCTCCCATTTCTCCGCTGTGACTCTTTTCAAAGCCTCATCAAAAAGTACTTTGAGATCTGCAAATTTGAACGTGGTGTTATGCTGAGCTACAAAATTCTTCACATCCGCCCATATTAACTCGATGGGATTGAGCTCGCAGTGGTATGGAGGCAGGCGAAGGACAATTTTGTTTTGGCCTGCTGCCAT